>KE153682.1:145019-188708 GCA_000411075.1 Sisymbrium irio | reverse complement strand
TCATATGAGGCTAAGGTAGAGTGCGCTGAGTCTGTCCTTTAGCTTGTCTTCTAAGGCACACAAGGTCACCTGAATAGAATCTTACTGAGGAAGGCATTCCGTACGGACTCGTTACAAGAAGCGCCAAATGTATTTCCTTCTCTTCTCTTTGATATTGCTTCTTGTTAATACTCCCCCTCAAGCTTTAGCCATATATTATGGTGAAGCTTGGACTTAATGACTACATCCCTTATTAAAACCTTTGTGAGTAAAATCCAGTGGGACAAAAACACACAAAGGAAAAAGAGTGGATGGATCATTGTATAAAGAAGTGAGACCCGGTTAAGTCAATCAGTCCCAGCCATGGGTGTATGTACTCACAGACCTTAGTGCTTGCTCCTTTAGTGAAGATATCAGCAAAATGGTATTCACTTCTAATGTAGCATGGTAATATGACCTTTTGCTCAACTGCTTGTCTTACTTTGTGGCAATCCACTTCAATGTGTTTGGTTCTCTCATGGAAGACTGAGTTTGATGCTATGTGTATAGCTGATTGATTATCACAATGCATTGTGATAGGTGTATGTAGTCTTTATCCCCAAGTCCAGCAGTAGATTCTTGATCCAAATGAGTTCACTAGTAAGCTTCCTCATAGCTCTATATTCTGCTTCAGCACTTGAATTGTTGCACCCCATTCATACACCTTGTCCTGGAGCTTCTCTTAGGTAGCACATGATCCTTTCAACCATATTCCAATGGTGAACTTTTGGTGATTGCATATGTTGGCCTACTTGGTTGACCGCAAAGCATATGTCTGGCCTGGTGATGGTTAGGTAGATATGCTTCCCTACCATCCTTCTATAGAGTTTGACATCTTCAAATTGGTCGTCCTCCATCTCCCCCTCACGTAAGACTTTGTATCCCTCTTCAAGTGGTGTTTTAGTTGTTCTTCCACCTAGAGTTCCTGCCTCATTCAACAAATCAAGTGTGTACTTCCTTTGGGATATGAAAAGCCCCTCTTTAGATCGGCATATTTTAATCCCTAAGAAGTACTTCAACTCATCCAAATCTTTAATATCAAAGGTAGATTTGAGAAAGGCTTTAGTAGAGGAGATACCTTCCTTGTCACTGCCGGTGATAATGATGTCATCAACATATATAAGTATCACCACAATTCCTTGTTGACTATTTAGAGTGAATAGAGTATGATCTGCTTCTGATCTTTTAAATCCTCTTCCATTCAAGGTAGTGCTCAGCTTGTAGTACCATGCTCTAAGGGATTGTAATCCATAGATGACCTTCTTTGGTCTGAGCACATTTCACGGTTTCACTATGTGTTCAAGACCTGGTGGTGGACGTATGTATACTTCATCTTCTAGCTCTCCTTGTAGAAAGGCATTTTTGACATCCATTTGCCACAAATCCCACTCCAGGTTGGTGGCAAATGATAAGATGATTCTGATGGTATGAAGTTTTGCTACCGGTGCAAATGTATCCACATAGTCTTCTCCATATGTCTGTGTATACCCTCTAACAACCAGCCGTGTCTTGCGTCTTTCTATCTGTCCACTCGCCAAGTACTTAATGGTGAATATCCATCTTCTTGTAACCGCCTTCTTTGGGAAGTTCTGCCTTATACCATGTGTCATTGTCAATCATGTATGTGGTTTCCTTTCCCACAGATTCACTATATTCTGGATGTTCCATTGCTTCTTCCTATGACTTCCTGATCCAATTGGCTTATGAACACCGCATGTTCCTTTAGATAGTATGCGAGAGTGCATGTGGGTTGTGGTGTATGAGCAACTGTTGCTGTTGAAGTAGACTCTAGTGTTGATCCAGTTGGATGGATCCTTCCTTATTCTGGTACTTCTCCTAAGTGGTTGACTTTGTTGTTGCTTCTCTTCTTCTTCTTCTTCTACAACTGTCTCGTGATGATCTCCCATTGACTAATCCATCTCATGTACTCCTTCTTGATCATGTGATTGCATTCCTGAATCGTCTGAATTGTCCTCTTGATGTTGACTGGTCTGAATTGTCTTTTTATGATAGATGTGGATGTTGAGACTGGTCAGGTGCATTGTCCCCCTCATGATCAGGACGGAGAACAGGAGTACGTTGGAAGCCAGAGGATGTAGAGGTATTTGGGTGGATGGAGGCCGAATATCTGCTCAGTTGATCCCCAAACTTTCTAGAACGGTGTGCAAATTAGCTGCTCAGTCAGTCAAACCATGGGAGAGGTCCTGAAGAGTTTCCCAGCTTTTCTCATCATAGTAGCTCTTGGACTCCCAAATTTAACATCACGGGAGACTAACATCCTCCTTAAATCTGGTGAGTAGCACTTAAATCCTATTTGTGTGTGGGAGTAGCCAATGAACATGGCTTTGACACTCTTGGGATCGAGTTTATTTCTCTGTTCTCCTGGTGTTAAGACATAAAAAAAAACACAGCCAAAGACACGAAGATGATAAATAGGTGGTTTAACTTTTTTCAATACCTGAAAAGGAGAGATGTCTTGAAGGACTTTGGTGGGGATGCGGTTGATCAAATAGCATGCTAAGACCACGACATCACCCCAAAAACGTTTAGAAACATTGCTATGAAACATTATGCTCCTAGCCACTTCCATGAGGGGACGATTCTTCCTTTCAGCTACACCATTCTGTTGTGGTGTGTAGGGACAACTGGTTTGATGTATAATTACATGTTTAGCTAGGTGTTGTTTGAAGGCATGGCTGGTGAATTCTCTCCCATTATCAGACCTAAAATTTTAATTCTTAGAGTTGAGATGATTAGTCACATAGTTTTGGAAATTAATAAAGGCTTCTAAAACTCTACCTTTACTTTGAATCAATGTGAGGAAAGTATATTTGGATTTTTCTTCAATAAAAGTGACAAAATATTTATGGTTTTCTATAGAAACACAAGGAGCTGTCCAAACATCTGAGTGAACAAGATCAAATCAATTCTCATAATTAGTGATAGATTTAGGAAACACATATTTGCAATGTTTTCCAAGGATACAAGCCTCACAAGATTCATTTTGAAAAGATAGATTAGGTAAGATTAAATTCAAAGCACGAGAATGGGGGTGGTCTAGCCTAGCATGCCATAACACATCAGTAGCTAAAGTAGTAGAAGTAAAAGCACATGATAAATCAGTTTTAAGCTTAGGATCTTCAAGTAGATATAGCTCTCATTTGCTCACACCTTTTCCCAGCATCTCACTGGTCTTAATATCCTGAAAACAAACATCATTAGGACTGAAAATAATACTGCAATCCAGATCATTGGTTGCTGTTTTAACAGATAGTAAGTTAGATGCAAAGGAGGGCATATAAAAGGCTTGAGATTCCTTATCAAATAGTTTCAAATTTCCTATTCCTTCAATGGGTATTCTATCACCATTTATAATTACTACACTACCTAAGGCTGGTTTAACATTACTAATCAGTGAGGCATTCCTAATCATATGGTGAGAAGCTCCTAAATCAATAATCAAAGGCCTAGGAGTGGGAGTTGCAATGTTTGAAGAATTTAAAGCTTTAATACTGATGTTACCAGAGTTTGCATTGAGAGCCTTTATAAGGGCTTCAATGTCTGACTTGCGGATGAATGAGTCATCCTGAGCGGGCTGGGGAGTGTTCTGAGAAGTGGAATAAGGGCCGTGTGTGGTGGAGATTATTGCTTGTCCACCCGTTGTTGGAAATGGTGGAGAGCATTGCTTGTCCACCATCACTGGTTCTGACCTCATGCGCTCTGGCTTGGTTGGAGGATGATGGATTGAACCTGGTCCCGAAAGCTGGTCTGAGGTGTGGGTGAAGAATCCATCAGTTGTTCTTGGAGTGCCCCTTTCCTTTGCAGTGTTCACACGTCACATGCTGATCTCCTCCAGGTGGTCTGTATGCAACTTTGTTGCCCACACCACTACTTGTTTTCTCAGCTTTTTTTGGCCATGGATAGCTCCCCTTTGCCTCCAAGCAGGCCATCAGAACCAAGTTCCTTTTGAATTTGTGCACAGACCTCATCCATGCTCGGAAGTTCCTTGGACCATAGGATGTGCTTGATCACATCGTTAAATCTTGAGTTGAGGGTGAGGAGAAGAGAAAAGATTTGGTCTTTCTCACGCCTTACATTGAGTATGTTGGGATCTGTGGTACTTGGTCTTAGCATTTCAAGTTCTGACCACAGTTGGCTGAACTTTCCAAGATGCTTGGTGAAGTCCATTTCCTCATGTTGCAAATCATTGATACCTTTCTTCACTTCAAAGATTCTGGTCAGGTTTGATGTGTTACCATACACTTTGTGTAGAGTGTCCCAAAGCTCCTTTGTGGTTGTGCAGTGAGACTAAGCCTCTAAGATAGGGGTGTCAAGCGATCTTTGAAAGATAGACAGCACCATGAGATCCTCCTGATCCCATTTGCATGCGTCTACCACGGCAAGTTCGTTGTCATCTTCTCCTTGAATGGTTTGCCTTGGTGCCTCACTCGAAGTGATGTGCTCCTACAGACCTCTTCCTCCAAGGGCTGTCCTGGTCAATCTTGTCCAGAGGAGGTAGTTTAACCCCTTGAGCATGACCGGAATGACTACTTGTTTGTTGTGCTCCATTTTGAAATGCTATGGACCAGCGGGTAAAAGGGTGTTCTCACACGAATTTGAGGTTTTTGAACTGTTAGAGAAGTAAATTCTTCAGAGCAACTAGTTCCCTCTGAGTGAGCCGTGGGGTTTTGGGAGAATGAGAGCCAGCTGAGTGATTTTGAAGAGAGAAGGACTCTTATTATCCGGTGGATACAAGGGTGCTCTTGTGAGTAAACTTGGAGCGAGTAGAATGGTTGAAGAGAGTAATGGTTTGTGAATGATTTGTAAGTGAGAAACGGTTTTGCGGAAGTGAGTAAACGTGTTAGGAGCTTAGGAAAGCTCTGATACCATGAAAGTAAATGAGAAGGATTGATGAACACAAGTGAAGAGAGTTAAGAGAGAGAGAAGAGTAAATCAGCGAAAGTAAGAGAGTATAGAAGGAGAATGATTTTCCTTGATTGAAATGAAGAGCATACAATACGGTTAAATAGGCAAGGAGCCTAAGGAGATATTTTTATAAACTTTTAAATACAATTAACAAGAAATACATTAAACTAAGCTTGGACTGATCACTGAAAGTGACCCTTCATAAACGGTCTTTTCCTCTTCAGCCCTTAAGTGGAACATGTGACATTTACCATAAAAAATTATCCCATCTTGTCTTTTCTCTTCTAACGGTCATATGAGGCTAAGGTAGAGTGCGCTGAGTCTGTCCTTTAGCTTGTCTTCTAAGGCACACAAGGTCACCTGAATAGAACCTTGCTGAGGAAGGCATTCCGTACGGACTAGTTACAAGAAGCGCCAAATGTAGTTCCTTCTCTTCTTTTTGATATTGCTTCTTGTTAATAATGTGCAGCCGTGGAAGCTACCTCTGCCCAGAAGTCCTCAAGAAGACCTGATTCACTGAGAAGACATCTAACTTTTTCCATTAAGGTTATGTTCATTCGCTCTGCCACTCCATTCTGCTGAGGAGTGTAAGTACATGTGCGATGACGCTCGATCCCATGCTTCTTGCAATACTCATTGAACATGAGATTACAGAACTCCAAGCCATTATCTGTTCTAGGTGTCTTCACTTTCTTATTTACTTGATTCTCCACCAACTCCTTCCATTCACAGAACCTCTCAAAAGTCTCATCCTTAGTCTTTAGATACATAAGCCAGACATTCCTTGTCTTTTCGTCATTAATAGACAGGAACTATTGCTTTCCTGATAGAGATGGAATAACACTCGGAGCACCCCACAGATCAGCATAAACATATCCCAGAACATCCTATGTCTCATGCCTTCCAACATTAAACTGAGTTTCTTTGACTTGCCGAGGACACAATGTTCACATAAATCTAAATCTGCCACTTCTTTCTTACTATTAATCCGTTTCCAGTTAGTACTTTCATACTGTTCAGGTTCATGTGTCCCAAACGGCTATGCCACAAGGCTGTCTTACTCATCTTTACTTCTGTATTACAGCTCTCACCAAAAATTGTCTCGCCATCTAGAAAGTATAAGCCATTGTGAAAATTTCCATGAATAGCCAACTTCCCATTCTTGAAGAAACTTACAATGCCATCTTCTCATTGATGCTTTTATCCAAGTCTATCCAACGTACCAGTGGAAATCAAGTATCTTCTAGATTATTGGCACATATCTCACATTTTGTAGCATCTTAATGCTTCCTCCATTTTTGTTCAGTCTGATAGTTCCACTTCCTTTTGATTCTACAGCACGATCATCACCAAGAAGAATCATCATCAGATCACATTCTTTAAATTCTGAGAACCATTCCATTCTAGATGTCATATGCAAGGTGCATCCTGAGTCAATGACCCATTTGTCTTTAGTGTGTAGCTGATCAGCACATAAAGCCTCTGAGAATACCAACTTCTCTGTAATCACACCTGCTTCTCCTTAATTCTCTGACTCTTGGCTCCTTTTTCGAGCAGAACAATCCTTCTTGCAATGACCCTCCTTCTTAAAGAATCAATTGGTAAGGCGAATCTTAAAATTTGACCTGCTACGATTCTTGTTCTTTGAATCTTTTCCACTTCTTGAGGTTGACCTTCCTCCCACGCTTGAGATGATCAAGGAGTTGACACTTTATTCCCACGCTTCAAGCACATGCAAACTCGTGTTTAATGAGTGAATTTGAGACTTGAATCATTTTACATGTTCTCATTTGTATTTGAAACAATATGTTACAGTCCACCATTAACGACACCTCACACAAATCACTTTCTCTCTCGATCAAAGATGAATAACTCTTGAGAAGAAAGCAATCAAGAGAAAGAACAAAACGCAATGATTACCCAGCAGTTCACTCTCAGTTTAAGATGCTACTCTCCTGGGGCCAGATAGATCTGACAATTCACTAAAGAAGAAGATGTACAAGCTTGAGGTAAAAAAAAAAAAAAATCAACAATGGAGCTTTTACTAATTTGTGACAATGATGAAGAAAAGCAGAGAAGTCAGATTTATATAACAGGTGATTACAAAGTCAAAGATACTCTAATCGCAATTTAGAGACTTTAATGAATTCCTGCTTATAACCGGTTTTCTTCAATCTTCTAAACCCATAAATTGAATCAGAACCTATACCAATAACACAATCCTAATCTCATCTCTCTCATGTCTCTCCAACAAAGATAATATTGTTTCGAATAATTAATACAATCTCAAAATCTTCCATTTAAATAAGGGGTCTCTATATGTATAGGCAAATAAATACTTTTTCCATTTCAAAATATTTGTTATATTAAATAAAACATAATAATTTAGATATTTACTTTTCTTTAAAAAATATTAATTAAAAATAATTCAACAATTATTAAAAAATATATAAAATATAATTGGTTACACAATTTTCAGTAAAAGTAATTTGATTTTTCAATCTCAAAAACATGAAATATTTTGAAACAAAATTTCTTTTCTAAATTATCAAATAAAAAACTGAGGGAGCACTTCATTTCATTTGTTGAAGGGATCTATGTACTTGGTCCCCGAAATCCATGCCGTCTAGTCGTTTTGTTTTTTCTTTTAGTTTTTTTTTGTTTCTTCTTCTTACAAAGTTGATTTCTGAAAACCCCAATGGTCTATGATTGTACTCTTATCGCCAATGGGATCCTTATGTAAAGAGATTAGAAGAAAAATATTATTAAATAAGAAAATAAAAACCATATATATTTGCACTTACGTATGTATCTGGCAGCAATGAAATTTTTGCATAAATTTCTTCTCTACCTAATATATATATATAGAAAAAATAATCCAAAAAAAGATTATTTACAGTATTATTTACGGTCAAAGTCTGTATAGATCATATGTTGAATCTAAATGAGAAACATTATATACCAAAGAAATATACCTTATATTCGATACTAAAAACTTTGCATCGAAGTTTTGAAGGAAGATTAAAAATTGGTCTTAGTTGACATAAGTCATCATTTATTTTTGTCACAAGCTGATAATACCATCAAACTGTAGAATAAGTTTCACATATAAAAACATACGAGAAAATAATAGAAATAAGAAAACAAAAAAACTCGCTTGTTCTATATTTCCTTGTGGAAAATAGTAAACTATTTCCTCAATTTTTGGAAGATCGTATAGAATTTCAGCACACAACTGCCATAATTTAGTGTACATATACTTATTGCTTCCATCAGTTACTAAATGAATAAAGAAAATATTATTATTAAATATTCTTCAAAAACAAAAAAAAATAAGTTCAAAAATTTATCACGTATACTTAAGAGTTCAGGTTGTGAATTTATAATTTGGTTACTCGCCATCAGCTCTTGTTCAAACACTGGTCTTGAATTTTCACTTACTTTCGAAACAAATTACCAAATCATAAATATATTTATTAACATAGTATTGTATCCAAAATGGAAAGTGGAAATTTATTGTAATTATTCAAAATTTCTTTCATTAAAATCATTTAAAATTATTAAAATATTTTTTTATGTAATTTTTCTACGGACTTACCAATATAAGTAAAAAATATCTTAAATTTTAGAAAAAGGATAGTTATGTATATATACATAAACAAATGTAAGTATTTTGAGTTTTTGTGTTTGAAAATACGTCTATATAATGGATGAAGAATTTTAAAACCAAAAAATTCATAGATTCAAAAAATTATGACTAGTGATGGTTTACAATCATTAAATTAGATAATAATACCTTTGTTTACTAAATTGAAGAAAACTTTTCAATTTTTTTTTCAAATGAGTTTGTTTTTTCTTTACACAATCTTTATTCATTTTCAATTTTTCACAAGTTTGATATGTACGAGTATTTTTATAGACTTGTAAAACTATTGAAATCCTACATTAATATTTATTTAGATGTGCTTTTTGACTAAGAATTTTAAGCAGATTACCAAAATATCGGATCAAATATATATCTTTTAGAAATATCAAACATCGTTGGTACCAATTTAATGATGTTTCTAAAATGTTTAGATAATACTGCTATAGAGAAACATGCACATCATATCCCACATTATAATTAGATATAGTGCTCTAAATAACGTTTTATGCATTTACGCGAGATATAAAATATATTAAATTAAAAGACAATTTACTTATTTAGAATACCTCTAAATGACGCTTTGAACAGCAAAACTTTATCCCTTAGGATGTGATTTTCATTCCATTCAATCTGTTATAGAGTGGGCTCTAGGCCAAAATCTAAATCCATCTAGAAAAACCATCTATCAAGTACTTGTCAACCTGATACCCATCTTAAGGAACCCCTTATCACTTGTTGCACAGACACTGCTTGGCGTGCTGACACGAATTCAGCGGGTATGGGATGGATCTTCTCCCACCCTGATGAATCATCCTCACATCTGCTCTGGTAGTAGAAGCATTGGCAATTCTAGTTGCGCTCCTGCACATGATCATTCTTGGTTTCAGATGAATCTCAATTCACTTGGATTCCGTACAAATGATCAGCCTCATACAAGCTGATGTTTGCACTCTCGTCACAATTGGAATTCTCTCGGATATTTTGATCGTATCTTGTACTTTCTCTTTTATTTTTTTTAAATTTATCTCTCTAGTCTATATTTTTTTGGCTGACTCGATGGAAAAACAGATGTTAAAGAGCCTTCATGTAAGCTCAAATTTGTAAGTTATATTATGAATACAAATAAGTGTTCCAATATGCTCTCCTATTAATATAATATTGTTATAGCTACAATTTAAACTTAGATAAGTAGATAATATTTACTATTAGTTTTTGTTTTCCATTCAATATGTTCCTCTATTTAAACAATCTCATTCATTCAAAATTTATAAAATAATTTCAATTTTTTTTTAAATAAATTTACTTCCTAAATTAAAATATACAGACTATAAGTATTATATAAGTTTTAATTCGATTCAATTTGTTTTAAGTTGTTATATGAAATTCGAATTGGAAAGAGAAAATCATTTCATTAGACTTTTGATAGTAACTGTGAAGTTCTATATAAATTCAATTAATTTTCATATATTTAGAAACTATATAATTTTGATCATATTTTCATTGTAGTTATAATTTTGGTTTGATTTATTTTACTGAATATTTTGCCATTTTGAAGATGAATCTCTTTAGGTAACAAAAATATAGTTTTTTCTGATTGACTTTGATTCCACTTCAATGTGGTTTTGATTTATTTTACAAAATAGGAAATCATACATGCATATATTTTTTTCTTTTTTATAATACAATTTTCAATTTAAACGTTTTTTTGGAATTTAATTTAATTTTATTTTAGCACTTATAAGATATAAGTTATAACTATCTAATTCACAGAATTAAATAAAACATTATAAGTATTTTATAATATTGAGTTAACATCCTATTTAATCATAATTATAAAATTGAAAAATTGAAAACCTTAAAATTTAAGTTGGCAAATTGTAGAAAAGATAAAATATAGTTATTGATAAATTAAATGATTATATATTTGTGCTATGTAAATTCTATGTAAATTTTGTGAAAGAGTATACTAAAAAATATTAAGTTCAGCTGTTAAACTATAGTAAGATTAAACATATATTTGTGAAAAATAGAAAAAAACAATTTGACAACCAAAGGATTTTATTTTTATTTATGAATGATGAAAAGGACATATATTACAGACACTTCCGATAAGAAACATGAGAAAATACTAAAAAGAAAAACAAGATAAAAAGATATCAAAATACTCCAAAATATATTACAAACATTTTACACTTATTACATTATAAAACAAAAAAATGATTTTTAGTTTTTTTTTTTTTGTAAATCAATCTTTTTTTACTATTATATAAAAGAAACAACTCTTTATTTTTGTTGACATCTGGTGATAAATTGTTGTTGTTATGTTAAGTCACTTTTTTGTTTCAAAGCTTCACATCTTTTTTCTGAACATATAAGTATTTTCTTCACCTTGTTGCAAAACTCACTACACAAATGGAAAAAAAATATTCATGAACTTTTTTCCAAAAATTAAGAGATAGAAAATTATTAAACTTACGGCCATGTATCGTCTCCAACAAGTATCATATCTCCGTCATTGTCTTTAAAAATTATTTTCCATTCATTCTTCATATGCAGCTTGCCTTTGATATCAAATAATATTTCTAATTCGTCGATCATTTGATTGTATCCATTAAAAAAAATTAAATCAATACTTCTTTCCACATCTACACCATCCATTTGAACCTAGTCAATAAACATATAAAAAGAATGTGAACTAAAAAAGATTGTCCCAATATGTTTAAAACTATTAATCAATGTTATTATTAAATTATATTTAATGTATTAGAATAAAAAAAATATAGCTGTTAGCATATATAAATTAAATTTCTTCTTCTAAATCTTTTTTAATAAAACTCAGTTTTCTAATGGTTTACTTATACGTAGAAAATAATTATAGAATTAAATAATAAGTAAAGAATAAGAAGATGATGATCTTTTTCATACCTTAGTATGACTTCTAGTAGAACTGATTCGCTTGCAAGAAATTTTTTTTAGTGATGCCAGTGTTTGGATTTGGACAGGATTTTTTTCATTAGAGGTATTGAGAATCATAGATTTTTGGTATGACTCAATGGATCCCATGGTATCAGTTGTTTCTGTAGGAATTATTAGATCAACTCCAAATAATCTGCAACTAGTGGTTTTACTTGACTGTCCGGTTTCTTGGCCTTAAGTCAATGTAAGATTCCACACATTTGAGCATATAAATAGAAAACAAGTGAGTACTAGTTTACAAAGAAAATTTAACTTACTAAATAGGATTTCCTTACCAAACTCATGTACTTCCCGTTGACGTTCATTTTTTAGAAACTGTGACTCTAAAATATTTGATGCAGGTGTTAAAGGTTCGATCTCCCATGGAGAGACCTTATCGGGTCTTGGGATGTTTGCAGATTCATCCCATTGCACCTACAAGATAAAGTTAGTGAATTGCTTACTACTCCTTTTGAAAACATATTCTTAAATGATATAATTTAAGTGGAGTTAGGAATAATTTTACTTTTAGGCTTCGCCATTCTGAATTATTCCAATGAGTACAGAAATCTTTAATTTCTACTATTGTCCCAGAGTACCTAGTGAAATAAAATTGTCAGTAATCATACTTTATAAATAAAATAAAATACTAGTTCAAGATTTACTTTATTTCATTGAAGTCACTTCCTTCAAACTTCATTGAAAATCTCGAACCAATATTGAACTTCTTGTTCACTGCATCTATGAACTTTTCAAAGTTGATAACGAATTGGCTCGACCTGATATCATCAAATCAAGAATAAAGAAAATGTATTAACTAAATAAACTATTTCCATGATGTTTAAATAGAGTAACAAAAGGTTTTTTATTACCTTGGCTTATAAGATACAACGAACATACACTTGTTTGTAATAGCATTTAATGCAGTAGCAATTACACTATGGTGCATACTCTCTTTTGAAATTACTGATGATGGTATGTTGACTTGTTGATAAACTGCTTTTTTTATTCCAACTCTTGATTCCCCATTTTCTCCTCTATAATATAAATTAGTTAAACTCTAGACTCCAAAACATACTTTTCAAAACTGTTTAAAAGGAAAAATATATATACCGAATGAACACAAAAGAGTCTCCAGCAACCAAATTTTGTTTTGTTACGAATGTACTCCAACCAGATGTGAAAAGATGTCTTTGTGGTGTACCTAGTTGATAGTTTGTAAAAAAATAAAGATCAGTAATCAGTAATAAAAAATTAGATATAAAATAAAATAATACTTACCTCTAAATATGTGTTTAAATTTCCATTCATGACCATGAAGATCTTTAGCAATTATATCCTGACTTGGTGTTGGTTGAGACATATCCTAAAAAAATTAATATAAAAACTTATCATTCAAGTTAATCATGAGTTTATTTTATGTACAAATTAAATTTGAATACCAATGGAGGAAGACATTCAACGGCATGTCTTTTAATTAGAGATAAACTACCCTGTCTTTTGGTATCAGAAACACTTAACACTTTTGTGAAATACTTAATGTTTTGTACTTCGTTGTCACAGTTAGGAATAGGGATTTCAACTTCCTACATAATTAAGCATTCATAAAATATGTAAAGAGATTAGAAGAAAACTATTATCAAGTAATAAAATAAAAACCATATATTTTGTCACTTACGGATGTATCTGGCAGCAATGAAATTTTTGCATAAATTTCATTATTGTTGGTCTCTACCTAATATACATAAAAAATAATCCAAAAAAAATATTTACAGTATTATTTCGGTCAAAGTCTGTATAGATCATGTGTAAAATCTATATAAGAAACATTAAATACCAAAGAAATATACCTTACGCTCGATACTAAAAACTTTGCATCGAAGTTTTGAAGGAAGATCAAAAATTGGTCTTTGTTGACATAAGTCATCATTTATTGTTGTCACAAGCTGATAATGCCATCAAATTGTAGAATAAGTTTCACATATAAAAAACATACGAGAAAAGAATAGAAATAAGAAAACAAAAAACTCGCCTGTTCTATATGTCCTTGTAGAAAATAGTAAACACTTTCTCCAATTTCTGGAAGATCATATAGAGTTCCAGCACACAACTGCCATAATTTATTGTACATATACTTATCGCTTTGATCAGTTCCTAGATGAAAAAAAAATTATTAATATTAATAAATATTCTTCATAAATTAAATAAAAATTAAGTCAAAAAATTATCACGTATACCTAAGAGTTCAGGTTGTGAATTTATAATTTGGTTACTCGCCATCAGCTCTTGTGCAAACACTGGTCTTGAATTTTCACTTACTTTGGAAAAAAATTACCAAATCATGAAAAAAATTTTAATGACATAATATTGTATCCAAAATGGAAAGTATATTTTTTTTTGTACATATTCCAACTTTTCTTTCATTAAAGTCATTCAAAAATTTTAAAATATTTTTTTATGTAATTTTTTTACGGATTTACCGTTATAAGTAAAAAAATCTTATAATTCAGAAAAGGATAGTTATATATATTCATAAACAAATGTAAATATTTTGAGTTTAAAAATACGTTTATATAATGGATGAAGAATTTTAGATAAAAAAATCATAAATAGTCATGGTTTACAATCATAAAATTATATAATAATACCTTTGTTTACTAAATTGAAGAAAACTTTTCAATATTTATCTATTTTGTTTAAATGATTTTTTTTTTACAATCTTTATTTATTTTCAGTTTGTTACAAGTTTGATATGGAAGAGCATTTTTATAGACGTAAAAATATTGAAATCCTACATTAATATTTGTTTAGATATGATTTTTGACTAAGAATAATTTTAGCAGATTACCAAAAATGTCAGGTCAAATATATATCTTTTAGAAATATCAACCTTCTTTGTTATCAATTTAATGATGTTTCTAAAATGTTTATATAATAATGCTATAAAGAAACGTACATGTCATATCCCACTTTAGAATTAGATGTAGTCCTCTAAATAACGTTTTAGACATTTAAGCGAGATAGAAAATGTATGAAAAGACAATTTACTTACTTAGAATACCTCTTAATGATGCTTTGAACAGCAAAAATTTATCCTTCAGGGATCATGCCATTTATTCTGTTATACAGTGGACCCTACCCCAAAAAATCTAGATCCATCTGGAAAACCATCTACCCAGCATTTGTCAACATGATACCCATCTTGAGACCCTTTATCACTTGTTTCACAGATGCTGTTTGGCGTGCTGACACGAATTCAGCGGTTATGGGATGGATTTTCTCCCACCCTGATGGATCATCCTCACATCTGCCCTGGTAGTAGAAGCATTGGCAATTCTAGTTATGCTCCTGCACATGATCGTTCTTGGTTTCAGGTGAATCTCAATTCACTTGGATTCCGTACAAATGATCAGCCTCATACAAGTTGATGCTTGCACTCTCGTCACAATTGGATATCTTATACTTTCTCTTTTATTTTTATTTTGTTTAATCCCTCGAGTCTATAAAGGGCCTTCATGTAAGCTTAAACTTTCAAATTATATTATGAAAGTTTATTTCTTGAAAAAAAAAAAAAACTCTATATAGGAATTGAAAAGGAAAACCATTCAGATAGCATGAACATTATGCATACCAATTTTAAGCAGTGTGTCGCAAAATTCATATAGTCCTTGCGTCAAATAAGTATTTTAAACTCTGTATGCATTAGTAAAAGACGACATTGATTATTCATAACCCCAACAATACACCTTCTAAGCCAAATTGGCTGCTACCCCGTCTTTGTCAAATAATTTATTAATTTCTTTCCAAGAATCATCTAATAAACCAAATGAAAATAAACATATTTGGACTGAACTATATATATGTGTGTGTGTGTGTCAGTATTAATCTCAATTATTTGTAATAAGGATTTTATTTCTGAAACTTTTAATAATTTTGTGTGGTTTAGATCAATATTAAGAAATATCTTTTATCATTCATGCTTTTTCACAAACAGTATACTATCTATGTACAGTTTTTATTTAGAGTTTCTAAAAGAAACCTCTAGAAAAAATAATCCAAATTTGGAAAAATTAACAAGAGAAACATATCTGGGTGAGATAGCATATGTGATAAGGGATATACTTTTAACGCTGGTGGACACTCCAATAATGCATTATTTATCAACTGTCCTTCAACTCTACAATATGCATATTGTGTATTACAATTGGTTATTGTTTTCAAGTTTTATTTTGTTATTATAAATAACGAGAGATGATCTTCCAAATGAAATATTTGATTTTCTATGGAGGCTTTTAATTTCTATATTAATGCTTATAATACTTTAGTAACTGGCTAAAAATAAGATTACAATTAATATGTTCTATATTATATCTCGATTTCACTAAATATAACTTCGACTTAGTAAAGTGTCATTTATAATTATCTAGTTTTAGAAAATGTCTAGGTAGAATACTTAAAATAATATCTATATATCCAGATATGTAATCCTCTAAATAAACTGAGTATTTCCATGGGTCAATCAAACGATTAAGCGTGCTCGTGTCAAAATACTGATAGTAACTTGCGTCGCGCTCATTGTGAGACAAGCGTGCTCGTGCCAAAACATACTAAAGGTATCTTCGAGAAGATCCAGATCCGAAGAGAAAAATAAACTTGAGATCTCGACGCTGAAGCACCACCAGCCACCACCACGGCTCCTTGCTGCAATTCTTTCACACCTCAGCACCATTAGAGAATTGTTCAGGCAATCCTCTGATTTCACCTTGCATCCCACACACTGTCGATAAAAAGTGATCTACAACATCCTAGAAAAAAAAATTTGCAGTACTCTTCTGCTTGTATTAAGAGATACCATGTCTTTCCGAGCTTCCATGGCTCAGATGTTCGTAGAGGATTTCTCAGTCATTTACACAATCAGTTTGCAAGAAAAGGGATCACGACATTCTGAGATCAGGAGATCGTGAGAGGCCACACGATCGGACCTGAACTCGTACAAGCCATTAGAGAATCAAGAGTCTCTGTAGTTATGATCTCGAAGAAATATGCTTCTTCAAGCTGGTGTTTAGATGAACTAGTTGAAATCTTGAAGTGCAGAGAAGAACAGGGTCAGATGGACGATCTTTTACGAGGTTGATCCGTCTCATGTGCGGAAATAGAGGGGAGAGTTCAGAAGCGCATTTGAGAAAACTTGTGAAGGGAAAACTGAGGAAGAGAGTAGAGATGGAGTGAAGCTTTGGCATATGTGGCAACCATAGCTGGAGAACACTCTCTTAACTGGTTTGTTGTTTCTTTTGAGTTCAATGAATAATTATAATGCTTTTCTTAATCAGTGCTTCAAATAGTGGAGTTTATATAATCTAATAAGATTTTTTTTTCCTCTTTTGCTAGGACTGATGAAGCTAGGATGGTCGAAAATTTTGCCACTGATGTGTCGAACAAACTGAATGTTACACTGTCAAGGGATTTTGACTACATAGTGGGACTGCAAACCCACTTGAGAAAACTGAACACTTTGTTATGCTTTGAGTGTGATGATGTGAGGATGATTGGGATTTGGGGTCCTGTGGGAATTGGTAAGTCCACCATTGCTAGAGCTTTATTCAATCACCTTTCTAGCAATTTTCGACTTAGAATTTTTATGGGGAACCTCAAGGGAAGTTATAAGAGCATAATGGGTATTGATGACTATGATATGGAGTTGAGTTTGCAAAACCAACTTCTGTCTAAGATTTTTGACCAATGAGATATTAGGGTACATCATTTAGGGGCAATATAAGAAAGGCTACAAAATCAAAGAGTGCTTATCATTCTTGATGATGTAGATGATGTAAATAAACTAGATGTAATTGCTAAAGAAACTTCTTGGTTTGGTTTCGGAAGTCGGACCATTGTTACCACAGAAGATAAAATGATTTTGAAGGCACATGGGATAAAAGATATCTATGATGTGGATTTTCCAGCAGCAAAAGAAGCTCTGGAGATCTTATGTTTATCTGCTTTCAAACAAAGTTCTGTACCATATGGTTTTGAAGAGGTTGCTGGAAAAGTAGCAGAGTTTTGTGGTAATCTTCCGTTAGGCCTCTGTGTAGTGGGTTCATCTTTGCGTGGAGAGAGTAAGCAAGAGTGGAAAATTCAGTTATCTAGGATCGAAACTAATCTTGATAGAAAAACTGAAGACGTATTAAGAGTGGGATATGACAGATTGTCAAAAAAAAAGATCAATCTATATTCCTTCACATCACATTCTTTTTCAATTATTATATGGTTGATTATGTGACAAGCATGCTCGCGGACAGTAATTTGGAAGTCGAGAATGGGTTGAAGAACCTAGCTCCTAAATCTTTTGTGCAAATCAACGACTCTTATCCGAAGATAGTGATGCATTCTTTACTAGAACAATTCGCTAAACAAGTAGTCCAGGAACAGTCAAATGAGCCTGGGAAGCGTCAGTTTTTAGTTGAAGTTGAAGAGATTTGTGATGTCCTAGCAAATGAAACAGTAAGTTCGACATTTATATATATTCTTTAGAGATTCATGGCCTATTGCTTTCGTTATAACAATTTCATCACTCATCTTTTGAAATATTTGGTAGGGTACCAGGTCTATCATAGGTATATCATTTGATATGTCCAAAATCGGTGTGTTCTCTATAAATGGGCAAGCTTTTAAAAAAATGTGTAATCTTCGATTCTTAAGAATCCATGGGTTCTATAGTGAAGATGATAAATTGGGTGTGTCAGAGAACATGGAATATATACTTCGTCTAAGGTTACTACATTGGGAGACATACCCGAGGAAACGTCTTCCTCTTACATTTCAGCCTGAATGTCTCATTGAGCTCAATATGGAATCCAGCAACCTCAAAAAGCTCTGGGACGGAATCCAGGTTGGTATCTGTCATATATAAAATAATATCTTGAAAATCTCCATATAATTTTTCTGTTTTTCTTTCTCATTTGTTGTATTTGATACATGTAGCCCCATGCAAATCTCAAGACGATAAATCTGACACATTCCTCTCAATTGAAAGAAATCCTAAATCTTTCAAAAGCTACGTGTCTAGAGATATTGAAACTTATGGGATGCGAAAGTTTGGTGAAGCTTCCCTACTCTATTAGGAATCTACATAAACTGACAACTTTGGAGATGAGTTATTGCTCTAAGCTGCGGGTTATTCCCACCAACATTAACTAAGGATCTCTTGACGTTGTTGAAATGAATGGTTGCTCCTGGTTGAGATCTTTTCCAGATATTTCTACCAATATCAGACATCTCCATTTGGATGACACAAAGATAGAAGATGTTCCTCCATCCGTTGTTGGACGTTGGTCTCGTCTTGAATGGCTTGCGATAGGCAACAGAAACCTAAAGAGATTGACACACGTTCCAGAAGGTATAAGCTTGACCTAAGCAACAGTGGTATAAAGAAGATTCCAGATTGCGTCATTGGTCTCCCGCATCGAAAAGATCTTATCATCAAAAACTGCAGTAAACTGGTGTCACTACAAAGTCTTCCACCTTTGCTTTTGAAACTCGATGCAACTGATTGTGTATCGCTCAAAACCGTCAATTTCTCATTCTATCAACCAAAAGCGTATATTACACTAAACGACTGCGAGTGTGTTAAATCGGATAAAGAAGCGATAAGAGTGTCTGCCTCTTTCCACGATCCTGTCAGACGGTTTAGGTTCCTTAACTGTTTGAAACTTGATGAAGAAGCAAGAAGAGTAATCATACAACAATGGGATTACAAGCATGTATTGTTACCATGTAAAGAAGTCCCTGCAGAGTTCATTCACAAAGCCAAAGGAAACTCCATAGCCATCTCTTCGGGGACTTTTTCTACATCATCAAGGTTTAAGGCTTGTCTCCTGCTTTCACCAACCCTACAAATCCGTGCCGGTGATTATATAGATTGTCGTCTAACAACCAAAGGTGTCCTCATCAATGACCTTAGGTTTAGTAAATTGTTTGATTCATTTTATCTCCAAATGGAGCACCTGTTAGTATTTTCCGGGAGCGTGTTTAAAGAACACAGATGCCTTGAAGATGATGAGACTACAGGTGATATTCAATTTGAATTCAGCTGCTGGAAAGAAAAAGATGAAAATATTATTGAGTGCTGTGTACAGATCTTGGCGGATGATGGTGAGAGTAGTAGAAACAGCAAACAGAAAGAGCACAATGATGGAGTCGTTGAAAGCAGTAATCATATAGGTTGGTGGAGTTGGCTTATGAAACTTTGTCAGAGGAAGAAGAAGAGAGAGCCAAATTCTTGTAGAATCTCATGAGACCACGTGTCCCTTGAAACATATATAAAGGTTTTGTTATGTCTCTCTTAATTTTGTCACTGAATCCTTTCACAATTGTCCTAAAGGTTGTAATCAACGAAGACTTGTAATTCTTCATTAGTTAAAAAATGTTTTTTAAGTCTTTTTTGTTAATTAATTTTTTTTTTTGTTACATCTGATTGTTTCTTCATACTTTCATCGACTTTGCTGTTGGATCTTAAGAGTAACCAAGAAAGTACTCATCTGCCATTCGTAAAAATGTTAAGATTCTCTTACCAGAATTAAAACGTAGATTTGACTTTTTTTTTATCCCATTAAAAAGATAATACAAAAGTTATAAAATAGATCTAGTTAGGGAACTTCTTAGCACAAATGCTTTTGAAGACTAATGTATTGTAAGCTGCGGTAGGATAGACAATCAAGAGGCAATCAGGAAATATTGATTTCACTGCTTCGCAACACTCTCTTGATAGCCACCTGATATCGTTATCCGATGCTAATCTCACCGCATAGAAACATCCTGGCACTTCATCGATCGCCGTTTTCTTCGGACATGTGAACGTGTTCGGCTGAGCTCCAAAGACTTGAAAAATCAATGTGGAGAGTAGGGTTAACCATAAAAACGTTAATTTGATTTGATTTAGTTTCATTTTGACAAGATTTTGAAAAGAATTGTTTTTGTAAGTTGATGAGGAGATCTTTGTTTCGGATAAATAAACAGTATTGAGTTTTAGTAATAGTATAACGACTAGTACTAGAAAAGATAAGTATAGAAAGTTTGACTATAAGAAACAAAATATTTGGAAAGTTAATATATTGTTTGACCGATGTGTAAATTAATTTACCCTCGTCAAAGGGGACATAAGGATAACGTTTTTCTTCCTATGATAGTTTTCTATTTTCGTAAGGATACGTGAGTATATACTGCTTATGAATTATGACTCATAACTTATATATGAGACAAGAACAAGATCATGGACGATGAAACATTCAACAAGACATATGATTGTTTATGATAGATTTGAAAAATTATAAGATTGTCTTAACAGAATTGGAAAATATATTTTATTTTATTTTTTAATATTTCATTAGAAAGATAACAAAATAAATTATGAATTAGATCCGGGGAACTTTTTAGCACAAATGTTTTTAAAGATTAATGTATTGCAAGCTTTGGTAGGATAGACAATCAAGAGGCATTCAGGTAGTGATTTTACTGCTTCGCAACACTCTCTTGTTAGCCATCTGTGATCGTTATCCGATGCTAATCTCACCTCATCGAAACATCCCGGCACATTATCTAACGCTGTTTTCTTTGGACATATGAACGTATCCGGTTGAGCTGCCGGTTGCGCTTCCAGTTGGAAAA
This sequence comes from Sisymbrium irio, assembly GCA_000411075.1. Lineage (NCBI taxonomy): Eukaryota > Viridiplantae > Streptophyta > Magnoliopsida > Brassicales > Brassicaceae > Sisymbrium > Sisymbrium irio. The sequence continues at coordinate 167,503 of KE153682.1, read as the reverse complement.
TCAATGTTGACATTATGGTTAACAAGAAAAAGATCACTTTCATTTGTTTTAGATTCATTTTCGATAAGATTCCAAAAACAGTTGATTTTGTAAGTTTGGATTGTGTGGAGCTCAGGAAACCTTTATTTTGGGTAGATAAATAGAACGGAGTTCTAGTGCATATTAGTTTGATTATAGTAAACAAAAAATATTGGGAAAGTTTGTATATTTGTTTGACCGATGTGCATATTAAGATATCTAGAATTAATTATGTGGTGCTATCAAGGAATGTATATACTAGATTTTCTTCCATTGTAAGTCAGTTTTCTCCTGCAATATATATAGGAAATGATTGAATATTAAGATCAATAAAGTATATATTATCTCCATCTTTAAATCCATACCATTGAGGGGAAAGAAATAATATAGCACTTAACGGAATTTGTAAGATAAATATTTAATACAACAGTTACAGAGATTTTGCATATTCATTCTTGATAGTTCAAATGTAACGTTTAGTTCCTGAACTCAGAGGTCATACTAACAAATACATCAACTCATTTATTTTTAAATCAACATACCAAAACTTCAAAGTCTTGGTCAATACTTCCATTGATGAAGTCAAATGATGAGTTAGAAAATGAATTCAATTGTCTTATTAGATGAAACATCTCCAAATACTATAATCAACCGCTATTTTCAATAATTTTAACTAATTAAAAATTTATGTTTGAATTTTGCATTGATCTAAAATAGTCAAAAGACTTCCATTTTCGCTCATTTCACTCACTTTGTTCTTAAACTAATAAACTCTTCCATATTTATTTTTAAAAACCATTGAATCATCTTTTTCCTTGATGTATTTTTCAATAGTTTTAATTAATTAAAAATTTATATTCGAATTTTGCATTTATATAAAATAGTCAAAAAGACTCAAAAACGATCAAAAAATTTCACTCACTTTGTTCTTAAACTAAAAACTCTTCTATATTTATTTTTAAAAAACCATTGAATTATCTAAGTAAACAAATCCAAATTTTAGCTATTTTTTTGATATTTTTTTTCTTTACAAATATTTAAATTTCTCTACAGTACACCCGTACAAATGAGAAGGCTCTAAACGACGGATCGGCCCATTTTGTTACTCGTTTCAAAAAGCCCATACTCAAATCCAGACCCGAGATCCGAAATCAAACCCAAACCCGAACCGAGTTACACTTGCCGCCTCATTGATCTTCTTTCTTCCATCATTCTCCTTCTGAATCCTCTCATCTCCAAAATCATGACTACATCAGCGGCAATGGATCCTCCTCCACCGCGAAACCCATTTCGTGATCCCGACCCTGAACCAAACACTAAACCGGTTTCACAAACCGATGAGCAATCATCCTCCGTCCCAACGGAACTCTCCTCGATGAAACCTCCACCTCCCAGAAACCCTAACCAACCTGATCTCGAATCAAACCAAGTAACAAACTCAGAGCTAACCAAAGACGATTCCGTAAATCCGCCACCTGTCCGAACCGCTAAGCAGAACCCCGTCCCGTACACTATCCCAGAGTGGAGTGGACCACCTTGCCATCAATTTAAGCTTGAAGTCCTCAAGGAAGGCGCCATTGTCGAACATTTAGACGTGTAAAAACTCTTCTTGAATCTATCAAAGATTTTAGCTTTTCTTATTTATTTTTCGATTGTATTAACATTGTTTCTATTTTGAAGGTATGAGAAAGGAGCTTACTTGTTTGGACGTGACGTTATGTGTGATTTTGCTCTTGAGCATCCATCGATTTCACGGTTTCATGCAGGTGATTGATTGCTTTATACTGATTATATCAGTGTTAATGATTTGGATGAGTTTTTGATTCTATTTTCGTGATGATTTTTGGCAGTTATTCAGTATAAGAGAAGTGGAGTTGCGTATCTATTCGATCTTGGAAGTACTCATGGAACGTTGATTAACAAGAATAAGGTAGTGTGGCTTTGATATATGTTCATTCCCTTTGATTGAACATGCTTACTCTTATGGTATTGTTCTCTAACAATGTGTGTTTGTGGTTTACTTGCAGGTGGACAGAAGAGTTTATGTGGATTTGAATGTTGGTGATGTTATTCGCTTTGGCGGGTGAGTCAATCTTTCTGTTAAAGCTCAATATGATTGCCTTTTTAGTGTTTGTTTGGTGATTTTACTGAGTTTTTTTCTTTATTTCTTGTGCAGTTCGACTCGGCTGTACATTTTCCAAGGACCTTCAGAGTTAATGCCACCTGTAAGATAAACACTCCACTTTACAGAATTTAGTTCTTGATGTAGATTCTAGAATATCTTTTTGGCTGTGATTGTAAAGTATCAGTCTTTTGGTTTTGGATTTCATTCCAATGCTGCCATAAAAATGATTTTCTGAAGAGACTCTGTTGCTTGTTGCCTTCTGTTGGCTATTTTAGCATCTACATTTAGTGTGTAATTGTTTTCTGAAGAGGGTCAGTTGCTTTTGCCTTCCGTTGGTTCTTTTATCATCTAGCAATAGTTGTTGATGCCCCCTTTTGATTTGCTTTTGGTATTGGTTTTTAGGAGAAAGACTTGCAATTAATGAGAGAAGCAAAGTTGAGACGGGAGATGTCGGAACGAGAAGCTTCACTTCGGCGAGCAAAACAGCAAGCAGCCATGGCTGATGGTGTTTCATGGGGCATGGGGGAAGATGCTTTTGAAGAAGAAGAGGTAATCATTACTGTTGTATATGTTAGTCTTGCAGGCTTTAAGTGTGAAATCAATCTTTCTGAATTCTGACTGAAATTGGGTCTTCTACTGTTTGGATATGAAGGAGGATGTTGAAGAAATCACGTGGCAAACATATACGGGAGAACTCACGCCAAAGCAAGAAAAAACGAAAGAGAAAGTATTGAAACGGCTGGAGAAGGTAGTTTTTTTTATAAAGTTATATATTCGCTGATGCTTCTTATTGACCAAGTCTTTATATTAGTCTTTTAAATCTGCTCGCTTCACCCCACCCTTAAGTATCTCATTGTTCGAAACTTTGCTTTATTCATAGATAAGTATATACATGAAATTCAATTCGTAGACTACTCCCACTTTGCTTCATTTTTGTACGCATGTTTGCTGTATGTGTAGATTGGTCATATGAAGAAGGAAGTAGCTGCTATCCGAGCTAAAGACATTTCTCAGGGTGGATTGACACAAGGACAACAAACACAGATCGCCAGGAATGACCAGAGAACAGCCGAGGTAACATTATGTTATTGTGAAGTTGTAACTGGGCCCTTATGGCAATCTTCGATTTTGGTATCAAGTTCTTTGTTTGGCCTTCAGTCCCTTTCAAGCATGGCGGGTACACAGATCTAACTAGTTTTCAATTTCTATAATGTGCGTGATAGCTTCTGGAAGAACTTGAGAGCTTGGAGGAGACACTGAATGACAGCATACGGGAAAGTTTGGGTGCGAAAACAGGGAAAAAACCCAACGGTAAGAAGAAAGGACCCGCAGAAGATGAGGAAGACCTCTCAAGGTATTTTAAGTGCTCAACCTCTATATCTGCAATCTTCATGTAAAGTATTGTGTCTGCTGTGTTCTGATTCTCACAGGGATGTTATGTTCTTTTCAGTGACGAAGATGACTTTTACGATCGGACCAAGAAGAAACCATCAACACAGAAAGGCAGTGAAAGCCAAGCTGTAGAAACTGTTGACTCACTTCTAGAAAAGAGAGACAAAGTCTTGAAAGAAATAGAAGAAAAGAATGAACAGCTTTCGGCAGAGAGGAATAAGATGGAGACAGAGCCTGCCACGGAGGTTGCTTCGGGAGACTCCCTTGATGCATACATGACCGGGCTTTCTTCTACACTTGGTAATTCTACGGTTCCATTTTTTGTTCCTTTATTTAGGAATTTTTTTGTGAATGATAGCTATGAAAGTTTCCTTTTAATTTTTGTCAGTGCAAGATAAAACTTCTCAGATCCAGCAAGAGTTGTCTACTCTTCAGTCAGAATTGGATAGGATATTGTACCTTCTAAAGATTGCTGACCCAACCGGAGAAGAGGTTAAGAAAAGGGAGTTGAAGTCACAAGAACCAATAGTGAAGAAATCTGAAATTCCTCCCGTTGAAAAGAAGAGCCTACCTTTAAAACCAGCTGATGTTGATGAGATCAGAGAGAAAGAGGTCGGCAAAGATGTCGTGGACCCAGACAATAAGCCTGAAGCTGAAACGAAACCAGGTGAAACAGCTGAAGAGAAGAAGACCACTGTGTTTGTTCCAACAAAACCCCAATGGCTCGGTTCCTCTGCTAACAAAGGCACAGTTGAAGAGAAAAAAACTGAGACTGTAGCTGCTGCTACTGATAGCACGGATGATGGTGATGGGTTTGTTGACTATAAAGATAGGAAGACGATGATCGAAAGTGCAACAGGGTTGATAATAAGAAAACGGAAGCAAGAAGACAAGAGCAAAGAAGAAGATGAGAATTCGAAGGAAAACCAAGCAGAGGTCATGGCACAAGACGCAGTTGCTCTCTTGTTGAAACATTCTGTAGGACATCATGTAAACGAAGAAGACGGAGAAATCAGTAAAAAGGAAGAAAGTAAGAAAGGAAGTGGCCGTAGTAGAAAGAAAAAGAAGACGGATAAAAAAGTCCTTGGTCCTGATAAACCAGAATATCTGGATGAAACCCCAGATTATGATTCATCATGGGTACCTCCCAAAGGTAAAGCAACACACTATGCATTTTGAATCTAATCCACTTTTAGAAAATGATAACAATTCTAATGAGTAATACGTGTAACTTGAAATGTGCAGGACAATCTGGTGATGGACGAACCTCTTTGAATGACCGTTTGGGATACTGATTGGCGATTTGAGTCTTCAAGAGCAAACCATGGGATCGAGGGAAGGCAAAAGTGTGGCTTTAAACATGTCTAAGTTTGCATCATTCATTTTGGTGAGATTCTTAGTCACACTCACACAGTGTTTCATACTGTAAAGTAAATTGAAAGTGTGAAGATATGAAAAGGAAATCTAGCGATGAGTTAACACTTCTAATGTCCCTTTTGCAAATAACAGTTATGCTAGCTACTCTCAATCAAATCATGGATTTTACAGTTTATGTAAGAGACTCACATGCTAAATTGTATGTCCAAACACAGTTGACAGTTGTCACTGACAGAAAAGTCTGCGAAGCCACAAAAGTCAAAAGTCAACAACCCTTTACTTTTTCTTCTTTTCTCTAAACTTCGTCACTCATTGCTCTTCTTTCATGGCTTCTTCTCGAACTCGAACCTGGAGATACGGCGTCTTCCCGAGCTTCCATGGACCTGACATACGTAAGACCTTTCTCACTCATTTACGCAAACAGTTTAACTCAAACGGGATTACTATGTTCGATGATCAAGGAATCGAGAGAAGCCAAACCATCGACTCTTCACTCATACGAGCGATCAGAGAATCGAGGATCTTAATTGTTATTCTCTCCAAGAATTATGCTTCCTCGAGCTGGTGCTTGAATGAATTAGTAGAGATATTGGCGTGCAAAAACACAGTGGTTCCAATCTTTTACCAGGTTGATCCATCTGATGTACGGAAACAAACCGGAGAGTTCGGTAAGGCTTTCAAAACAAATTGCGCCAGTAAAAAGGAGGGGAAGCAGAGATGGAAGCAAGCTTTAACCGATGTGAGCAACATAGCTGGAGAACACTCGATAAACTGGTTCGTTTGTTTGTCCTCACATCTCAATCAAGCAGATTAATTTTGGTCTTATGTTGATATTCATATTAATATGAGTATTTGATTCTTTTGCTAGGGATAATGAAGCGGACATGATTGAAAAGATAGTCAAGGATATCTTACACAAACGAAATGCTACACTATCACAGGATTTTGATGGAATGGTTGGACTTGAAACTCACATTAAGGAGTTAAGTTCTATGCTACATCAAGATTGTGATCAAGTGATGATGGTAGGAATCTGTGGCCCAGCGGGAATTGGTAAGACTACCATTGCCCGAGCTTTATGGAGCAGACTCTCTAGCAGTTTTCAACTTAGTTGTTTCATGGAGAATGTTAAGGGAAGTGTAAGTCTTGGGCTCGACGAGTATGGTATGAAGCTGTATTTACAAGAAGTTCTTCTTTCTAAGATTTTGAACCAAAAGGGTATGAGGATATGTCATTTAGGTGCGATAAGAGATGGGTTACACGACAATAGAGTGCTTATCATTCTTGATGATGTGAATAATCTAGAACAGTTATATGCTTTGGCTAATGAGACTACTTGGTTTGGTCCTGGAAGTAGGATTATCGTGACAACAGAAGATAAAGAGCTTTTGCAGCAACATGGTATCAACAATATCTACGATGTAAATTTTCCATCTAAAGAAGAAGCTCTTAAGATCTTTTGTAGATTTGCCTTTAGACAAAACACTCCACCTGATGGGCTTCGAAAGCTAGCAGAAAGAGTAACAGAGCTTTGTGGTAATCTTCCTCTGGGTCTCCGTGTCATAGGCTCATCTTTACGCGGGAAGAATGAGGATGAGTGGGAGATTGTAATTCACAGACTAGAAACAAGTCTTGATCGGAATATCGAGGGAGTACTTAGAGTAGGGTACGATGGCTTACATGAGAAAGAGCAAGCTTTGTTTCTCCACATTGCTGTCTTCTTCAACTATAAAGACCCTCTTTCTGTGATGGCCATGCTCGTCGACAGTAACTTGGATGTCAAATATGGGTTGAAAGCCCTCGCCAATAAATCTCTCATACATATACCTATGAATGAGAAGATAGTGATGCACAAGTTACTACAACAAGTGGGTAGACAAGCTATTCAAAGACAAGAGCCTTGGAAACGCCAAATCTTAATAGATCCGAAAGAGATATGCGACGTCCTTGAAACTGATGCAGTAAGTTCTCCACGATCTAAACCATATGGTGAACATTAACATATCTTACATATTGTGCTAACAATTTCTTACATTTGGAATATTTTAAAGGTTACTCATCGAATCGTGTCCGGGATATCATTTGATATATCCGGAGTCAGCGAAGTTTCTCTAAGTGAAGGAGCTTTTAAAAGATTGCGTCATCTTCAATTCCTCAGTGTCTTTAAGACAAGGTATGATGGAAAAGACAGAGTGCACATACCAGAGAACATGGAGTTTCCGCCACGTTTGAGGTTACTGGAGTGGAAGGCATATCCGATGAAAAGTCTTTCGTTTACACTTAATCTGGAATATCTTGTCGAACTAAAAATGGAGTACAGCCAGCTCGAGAAGCTATGGGAAGGAACTCTGGTTAGTTATCTTAACTATCAGAAATGAGTTATAGAATCCGTTTTCAGTACCCTACTTTTATTATATTATACATATTTTCTCTGTTCTGATGTTCTTTCACTACCACCTGCTTTACATTCAGCCGCTTACAAATCTCAAGAAGATGTCTTTGTCATGTCTATGGCATTTGAAGGAACTTCCTGATCTTTCAACTGCTACAAGTCTCGAAAGATTGGATCTGAGAGCTTGCGAGAATTTGGTAGAGCTTCCTTCGTCTTTTTCTAATCTGCATAAGCTAAAGGAGTTGGATATGATGGGATGCAAAAAGCTACAACTTGTTCCACTTCACATCAACTTAAGATCTCTTGAATCGGTCGACATGTACGGATGCTCACGATTAAGAAGGTTTCCAGATATTTCTTCAAACATCTCTTTACTCAACATATCATACACAGCTGTCGAAGAACTACCTGAATCAATTAAGCTGTGGTCTCGCCTTCACACTCTCAAATGTTACAAAAATAGAAACCTCAAGAAAGTAACACATGTCCCCAAAAGCGTAACGTATCTAGACCTAAGCAAGACTGGGATTGAGAAGATTCCATGTGACATCAAAGATGTACATGGGCTAAATCAGTTATTTCTAGACGGCTGCCAAAAACTGGCATCACTACCAGAGCTTCCTGGTTCACTAACATACTTATCAGCAAAGAAATGTGAATCACTCGAGAGTGTATCTTCTTTCCCTTTGTACACTAATGCGGAACTCAGCTTCATTAACTGCTTCAAACTAAACCAAGAAGCACAAAGAGGAATTATCCAACAGTCGTTTTGTAACGGGTGGGCATGCTTACCTGGAAGAGACTTGCCCACTGAGTTAGAACACAGATCTACAGGAAATTCCATCACCATCCGTCTGGAAGGCAAGACTCCTTTCTCTGCATTCTTTGGATTTAAGGTTTTCCTTGTAATCTCCCCTAACCAGGATGCCGAAAAATATGACGATCCTGCATTATTTTGTCGTCGCATAGGCAAAAATGGCAGTCACATAGACGAAGCACCTTTTTTTATTTGTTGTCTCGTCCACCGACTACAAGGGGAACATCTGGTTATGTTTCACTCTGATTTGCTTAACAAAGACAAGTGTCTTGAAGTGAGAAATGAGATACAGTTTGTATTCAGCAACATATCCCATGCATACGAGATTATTGAGTGTGGTGTCCGAATCGATACAGATGAAGCAGATAGAAGCAGTGTCTGGAGTAATGACTATGAACCAGACCAAGTGTCTGAAGACGACAATGAGTTTGGCCCCAGCGAAGCATCTGAATTCTCTAACAACAACGGACTAATCTGTGACTCAGAAGAAGACCATATCCAAGGCAACACGCATACAGATTGTTGGAGTTGGCTTCTCCTCTGTTTTGATGTCTCCGGTGTCATCAGAAATTTAGTTTGGAGTGTAAGAAGAGTGTAACCATAAAATACCCCACAATAATGAGTATCTGTTTATACTTTACAATGAATTGTTTGGCTGCTGCTCCGACATGATGAGCAGAGTGTTACTGTTTTAATTCAGATGAACGTACCCCCACAAGAATAAATGCAGCAAAAACCCACAACAGGGACGACTATTGGAGAAGAAGGGTTGATCATTACGTTGCTATCGGTTAGTGTGGAGACTTTAAGTGTCGAAGGTTTCCAGAGTTTTGTGACATCAGTCCTTTACTGACTATATGTTTATTTTTCAAATGTTGTTTGGACATGAAGGTTGATATTGACAAGATCGAATTACGAACATATAAAGGAGAACCCACACCAAAAAAGACGAGCAATGGAGGAAACAGTATCTTAACGATTAGTTATTATCATTTCCACTATTCCTTTTTGCATTTCCATTGCAAGGATAAAATCATATGGAGTTATCTGACGCTTTGTAATTACCGAGTCTACTCTCTAGCAATTTTCAGCGTAGGTTTTTTTGTCTGAAGTTGCATTTGCAAGAAGGCCTTACGTCACAGATTTTAAACCAAAAGGGTATGAGGGTATCTCATTTAGGTGCCAGAAGAGGTAGGTTACACCATCAAAACGTCCTAAGATAGTAATTGATATTAACAACTAACTACCTCTCTAACGAATTCATTAATCACATACTTTAATATCCACAATTTCTTATATCTTATATGTGGTGAGTAATTAGCATCGTCATCCACGTACTACAACGTTTGATGCGGTCAGTGTGAAAATGGTGTTAATCATTCTGCTTTATAGTGTGTGCTTATAAATTCAAGTTCCATCTGTACTAAATGAAACCATCTTAAGTTGTTATATTCTCTCTTTTTTTTTTTGCACAAGTTATTACATTCAGTCATACTTTAAATTTTAAATGGCTTCACTAAGGTTATTTGAAGTTTCCGTAGCCATCGTTTGTTTTATCATCCTTTGTTTCTTCCTCTTCAGGAAACCTCATGACAACTTCTTCAGAAACTGGCCAGTTCTCGGGATGCTTCCGGGTCTGCTCGTGGAGTTCCATCGGATCTATGAGTTAAGCGTGGAGATTCTTCGTAACTCCAACTTGACGTTTACATTCAAGGGCCCATGGTATTCTGGAATGGATATGTTATTCACGGTTGATCAAGCAAACATTCATCATATAATGAGCTCAAACTTCTCCAACTACACCAAAGGTCCCGATTTCAAAGAAGTATTTGATGTTCTTGGAGACGGGATACTCACGGCGGACTCAGAGCTATGGAGGAAACTGAGGAAAGCTTCTAAAGTCATGTTTAGCCACCAAGGGTTTCGAAGGTTGTCAATGAGTACCACGAGAAGAAAACTCGATGACGGGCTCGTTCCTCTTTTCAACCATTTCGCTGAGGAAGGAACGGTTGTGGACTTGCAGGATGTGTTCGTGAGATTTACATTCGACACAACCTTAGTGATGGTTACTGGGTCTCCTGATCCTAGATCTCTCTGCATTGAAATGCCAGAGGCTGACGAGTTCGCTAAAGCTCTAACCGATGTAGGAGAAGGGATTATGTATAGGCATGTTAAACCGAGGTTCTTGTGGAAGCTGCAAAGATTGGTTGGGTTAGGACAAGAGAAGAAGCTGTCCAAAGCTGACGCCACTTTAACACGAATGTGCGCAGAGTTTATATCAGCCAAGAGAGAAGATATAATGTCACGAGAGATTACTCACAATGCCAATGGCGAAGCTGAGGATCTTCTGACATCACACATGAAGTTAGATGCAGGCAAGTACGAGCTCTTGAACCCGAGTGACGATAAGTTTCTCAGAGACACCATGTTGTCTTTCCTTCTAGCGGGGAGAGATGCCACTGCTTCAGCTCTCACTTGGTTCTTTTGGCTTTTGTCCGAAAACCCTCAAGTTATCACTAAGATTCGACAAGAGATCAACACAAACCTACCAGGAATGAATGGCCAAGGGAGGCTGTCTTACGATGAATCCATGGAGTGCTTGAACAAACTGGTGTATTTACGTGGCGCTTTGTATGAATCAATGAGACTTTACCCGCCGGTTCCATTTGAGCGCATGTCTCCTATAAACCCAGATAAGCTTCCAAGTGGGCATAAAGTCGATGCGAGTATGAAGGTTTTAGTCTTTCTTTACGCGTTAGGGAGGATGGAAGCAGTGTGGGGACAAGACGCGTCTGAATTCAAGCCCGAGAGGTGGGTTTCAAAGACAGGAGGGTTAATAGAAGAACCTTCTTACAAGTTCTTTGTGTTTTTCGGAGGCCCAAGATCTTGCCTGGGTAAACATATAGCTATGGCTCTAATGAAGACTGTGGTCGTAGAGATATTACAAAACTATGATTTTAAAGTTGTCAATGGCCAAAATATTAAACCAGCTCCTGGTCCTATTCTTCGCATGAAGCACGGTCTTCGAGTTACAATTACAAGAAGATATCCATCTTAAGAATTAAAATGATTTGACATAATTTAGTGTAAAATATGGGCCTCAATCATTTTCTCCTAGCCCAATACGAAGTCAGAAAGCTGGTGTTGGGCTAATATTATCTAAAGCCTAAAATGACAAGATTCTTCGCTACAAAAGAAGAATAAGAGGATAAGAGCAACATTGATGCTCGTTTCTTAGAAAATCTTTTAGTGTTAAAATATTAAAAATTAATTGAAAATAGGAAAGAAAAAAAGGAGATGTGCTTGTTTAAGTTCTGCAAGATTCATCTCTTACTACTTTTCTACACGTGTTGCTTTAACACTAGATTCTTTTATTTTGTAAAAATAAACTTTAATTATTTTATTATTTTATTAATAAAAATTATCTAAAAGTTTATTTTTCCGTCTCCATGCATTGATTAATGATGCTCTAAGGTGAAGACAAGATAAGAGACACAAGTAAAAAAAAGAACGAGTGAAGAAACTCAATATAGCAACAAGAGACAAGGTGTTGTACGTGAGATAGAGAGAAGTGAAGAGAGAGTTAGAAGCTACCTTGTTATAGAAGAAACAAAGTTCAAGTCTTTGTGTTCTTGGTGTATGCTTCTTGGTGTATGCTTCTTGGTGTAGTCTCTTTCTCTATTCTCCTCTTGTTATTCTTAAACATGTAACAGAAAGAGAAGGTTAGAGATTTGTAACACTTGCTTGCTAGTGGAAGTTGTGAGAGAAAGATCTCACGCGAGAGGTACCTTAAGTGGGAACTCGGTTACCAAAGTATTGTGTTTTAAGTTTCTGTTTTTATCTCTAAATCTTAAGTTCATAACACTCAATAAGTAGAAGAAGTTTAAGGATTTGAAGAAAACCTTTATATTTAGTCTTCTATTGCAGAATGATTGTTAAAAAATAATAAACAAACACGTGATGTTGATAATCTTGCCAAGTATGCACTTCTTAGAAACATCTTATACAACATAAGACATTTTGTAATTTACTATTTGAAGCACATTTTCACTTAGAGAACACAAAAGGTAATTTTAGCTATATGAGAACACAACTCAGTGGCATCAGATTATTGAGTTCATGATTGACACATCCATGGACAGTATCAAGCTCTTTCTAGTTCGGTATTTGTTCCAATCAATAATTCACCACCTATGGAGAGAACGAAATGGTAGAAAACATGGAGAACCTGCAACCCCCCTGCAGTCTTCATCCGCAACATTGACAAACAGATGCGCAATCGAATCTCATCAATTGGTCTTAAGGGAGATGAAGCATTTGAATCGGCAATGGAAACGTGGCAAGCCACGCGCTAGTTAATTTTCCTTCAAAACTCTAAACTATTTGTTTTCTTTTCTGCCTCAACTTAAATGATGCACTTGTTGTAAACAAAGGTTTCTTTTGAATAAATTTAACATTCATTCATTCAAAAAAAAAAAAAAAAGCTATATGAGAACACTATTGAAATATAGAAATCTGAATTTGCCTATTTATTTATTTTAACTGAACTGTTAAAAAACTAGTTTCTGTTTTTGAAAAATAAACAGTTAAAATATTTTTTTTAAAATCAAGCATAATAAAATGAGAAAAAAAGCAGATTCATAATTTATATGAGCCAATCCTTTGTTTTTTTTTTATGGACTGTTGATAGACACGGATAGAGAAACTTGACAGAAATTGACAACATGACGACATGAAAACATGACATTAGATTTTTTTTTCCGGTGAACTTAATTAATCTACCATGTCTATTTTTTACTTAGATTTTAGAGAAATTTGGCTAATTAGATGTTTTAGAATAGTTTAGGGAATTTTAAATTTGGTGGAATTTGAGGATCTTTAGAATAATTTAAATAGAATTTAAACAACAAAATAATAAATCCATTGGTGATTTCAGAATCTTTCAGATTTGTCTTATAAATTTCAGAATTGTTCAGGTAATTTAATCATAAACTTTGCCACTCCTATGTCAATTATTGCGTCTGTTCTTCGTCAACTTTCTTCCTCATTTCCTGCAGAATTGTTGGATTCTCCTCATCACTAATTGAAAAGATTGAAGATTCAGCACTCATCATCTTCTTCTCTGCGGATACTTGAGAAGAATGGTTTATTTCCTTACACGTGCGTTTTCCATTTTTTAAAAAAATCTTCTGTTCTCTCTGCTTTTATCTGAGCACTTTGTTGATACACTTGTGAAAAAAATTTCTGTGATTCACTGTCTTTGCTTTCTCGGGAAATTATGATTGATTTTAATGAAGTATCTAAAGGAAAAAAAAACACAATTTTTCCATTTTCTATCGAAATGGTTTTACCTTTATTGTTTTTTTGAGGTTGTAGAATCGTCTCTTGCTTGGTATCTCTTCAGGTTCTGCAAGAGAGAGTCTTTGGAGTTAATATGATCTTCAATTCTTCATTTTTAGCATTTGAGTTGTTCAGTTTTTTTTTTTTAAATAAATTTCGGTTCTTTACAGTTAATACGATTTTGTTTCATTGATGTGTGTATGCATTGACACTGTTAGGTGGCTGGAGTTCCTGGAGTTACAGAAGAGTTGTCTGAGGCTAGACAATCTGCTCTTGCCCAGAAGAAAAGTAAATCAGACGAAGCACCTATGCTATATAGTTGCGGAATCTGTGGTAAAGGTTACAAGAGTTCCAAGGCTCATGAGCATTAGCACGAAAACAGAAGACAGAATTTGTTTGGCAATTGAGGTGGTTTCCTAAACATAAGGAAGACCAATTCTCTTCTTATTAACAACTGAAGCAGGTAACAGAATCAAATAACAAAGATAATTAAAAAAGAACACTCGTGTCTAAGTCATGTAGCTACGTCATATATTTCATGTTTAGAATTATGGTTCGGTTTGGCGTCCTGCCATGTGGTTCATGAACTCCATCAGCTCCGTTCACCAGAACTGTTCTTCTGTACAGTCTCGTCCCGTTGGGTAAATTTACGGCACGGCTCTGTTCACCAGAACCACTCTTCTGTATATTCTTGCCGGATTCTTTAGATTTCCAGTCAACAATGAGATTTGGCGTTTCAGATTCTTGATTCAGACTCTGCTCTTGCCTCCTCCTACTTCACGTCCAGTCTAGTCTCCTGGTGGCGAAGTCTCTTGGAGATGATCGGTATATCAATCAATCTCTTTGATATATCAATCAATTTTGTTTTAACTAAAACTTGTTTTTTTTTGTAACATCATCTCTTGCATCTTCAAATATGAAGTTGAGACATGAAATTTTCTTACTATTAGATAGAATATTAGATTCTTGTAATATTATTTTTTTTTAAATTGAATATTAGTGAATACAAGAATTTTTTACTATTCATGAATATTAAATTACTAATACTACTAAAAAATAAAATTAGGTAAAAAATAGTAAAATTTAGGAACACCACCAACAATTCAAAATAGTATCATATAAAAATGGAGAAACATTATAGAAGAGAAGCAGACAACATAAAAAATGAAGAAATTTTTTTTTTCTTATTGGAAGAAATATAGATTTTAAATTGATATGCTGAATATTCAGTAACCTTATTTTTTAGATTTTCTGATATTTTTCAGAATACATATTCCAAGTAGAAAATAAGTTATTGTGGATATCAATTCTATGAATTGTAGATTATGTTACTGTTGATATAATATATATTCCAAACATATACTATAACAAATCAATTAAATCATAGAATATAGAGTAATGAATATAACCTATATTATATGACTGTAGATGAATCAATAATTCGTAGAACCTCGATTCTAATCCACAGACCATAGACCAATTGCTAGAATATATATTCTACTACTATATAGACGGTATAATATGATTTTTAGATAAGATAGAACATAAAATGAGTTTTAATTGTAACTATAATTTTTATATATAAAAACATATCCATATTCTTACAAGTGTTTCTTTCACTGTTTTAAATTTTCCTAATTTTTGGATTCTAATATTATTTTTAATAATTTATTAGATATTTCAAAAGTTAAAGTAGACCAATTTGGATTAAATTTGAGAAAAAGTGTAATAGGACAAACATTAGAAAAATTTAATCAATTTACACAATGTTTCCCTGAATTTTATCATTACTTGTTAGTGATATTATTTTTTTGTTGGAGATATTATTGTTTTAAAAAAGATGGAATAAAGAAGTGCATATATAAAATGTTGAAAAAAGGTGAGAGAGATCAAGTTGGAAACACATGTTTCATATAAGAGATGAACAGAATTAAATGTTCAACATGAACTAATTGACACGTTTGTGTAGATATATTATTATGGGGTATCAATGTGTGGTTATATCTACAGCTATATAAGATTGATTGTTGTAATATTAATGCATGGTTATATGATTATGTAAGTTCAATAAAATTTAGTTTTGTGTGTTATCATTTGAGTGATTCACATTATACATTATCCATAATATGGTGTTCACCAAAAAATGGTCCACATGGACTTGTACATGAAGCATGGTATGTTTATGTTATGATTAATAGTGTTTTATTGACATATTATAATTGAATATTATTGTTAACAATTGTATATAAAATTTTCCATGTACAAAACTTGTGAAGAACAATATATGTTAAAATTGGTTGTTTATTGAATTGAGGAAAATTTACATATGATATCCATCTTTTTTTAACAGTTACTTCTTCTTTTTTTTGATGAAAAATTGTAAAAAGTTAAATAAAGAAAAAAATGAAAATGAATAAAATTTTTGAATTTTTCGATCTAATATTCTTGTTTATGGAATGTCCAATCAAACTTAAAAATATCTTACAATATCATTTCAAAACCCCCTTTCTTTTTCTCTATCACATGTACATTTTTGGTGTCATTGTCTTCTGGTGGTATGGATCTCTTACATTTTAAAATCCAGATGTGAAGCTTATTCTCAGCTTTACTAAAAATCTTCTATACTTTATTTCTTGAGCTAATCGGTAAAATTCAAAGATAAGACAAAATAATTTTAGGATTTTATAGCATTTCATAAAGTTTTATTTTACTATTTGAAATTTCGTGACTGCAAAACTATGTATTGAAAATGATACTTGAATAACAAAAAGTTAAATTGATAAAAATATATAATATTGAAATTGGTTTGAATATTCTAGATAAGGAGTACTGTGTTCAGAATATATATTATCAAGTATCAAGGTGTGAAATGTATTTTGGATGATAATTTAATCTAGATTGGTTGTTCTAACATTAATATATGTACTAGGTTTGAATTTGCGGTACAGTGCGCAGAATTATAATTTAAAAAATAATATTATGATATTAGAATTTCAAGTCATTGTAAAATTCTTTTGATATAAATTTAACCCATATTATATTGATCTTAACATTTTGTTTTTTTACAAAACAATATGTTTTCATATTTTATAAACTGAGTCATCTATGTTTGTTTTAAATATTTTTATATTAAAATTTTTTTAACTTACAGAATATATAATCACAGATTATTAAGAGTTAATCTAATTTTTTTTATTGAAATAATATAATCCATTTTCAGTGGTCGATTATTTAATATTTTCATAATCAAATTGGATTAATTTATTATTTTGACCTGTGTATAGTGACAATAAATAACCGTTTGGGTTTCTCGCATCTGTAAATTTAATTAGTTTCAGCTTTGTCATCCCCATGCCATCGTTCGATGATTCATCTTCAACAAAATAAACACTGGGATTTAGCGATTGTCAAAGCAGATCTTGCTGCCAAGATTCTTGTTACTGGTATTGGGCAAGTCTTCAAGTACCAAATTTTGCTAGCTGCAACTGGTTCTGCGGTGAGCACCATCTCTTTTCTCTCCTCTTGCTTTGGAAGTTCAATCAATTCTTCTTATGTCCTGATAAGTCACCCGTTAGACTTTTCGTCGTACCTTCATATGTTTCATTTGACAGTGATTTGTAAGTACAACTTAATCGTTTCATGTTCTTTCTTCAATGGATCTCCTGTGAAAATCTGATTTTAAATAGTACGCTATATTTGATTTTTTTTTTCCGGCAAATAATAAATATTATTAAGAAGAATGTGAAGAAACAATGTATGTCTCAATCAGAGAGCTGAGTTCAGGAGGTAAAAGATATGATATAGTACAAAATGTGGCTTGTCTAGGACCAGAGGATGCAAGGAAATGAGCGAGAGCATTGTTTTCACGATGAGTAAAACTAAAAGAACAGTTGAAGAAGGATGAGCATGTCACTTTGATGTCTTCCACCATGTTTCTCAGTCGCCAGTGTATGGACTTACCAGACACAATGTTGTGTAGAACTTGACAGTCCGTTTCCATAATAACATTTGTATATCCAATCTGAGAAACCCTGTTGCTGGCGAGGAGTATAGCTCTTGTTTCTGCTTCCAAAGGAGAGGATGAGCTTCCAAAGTCTTGACTTTCCCAAAATAGTGGATGCCCTAAATGATTTCTGAGAATCCAACCGCCAGATGACAATGAAGAACTTGGTGAATACGCTGCATCAACATTGCGTTTTACTATGTCAAAAGGAGGTTTTGTCCAAGAGTGATCTCGGTCTTGAGACATTATCTGTGCATGGTCTGAAGAATGAGTCAGTCTCCATTGATGAGTTTCAATCAGAGAATGGTGAGCATCAGACCAAGGACAGATATATTTATTGTTGAATATGAATTCATTGCGTGACTTCCAGATTCTCCAGAGCATCCAAAAAGATATAATCTGATGTTCCCGGGATAGCAGAGGATCAGAATATAGATCCAGTAAATAGGATATATTGTCTTCTAAAGAGTTTCCTGGTTGTAGATGTACTGGATGTAAAGATGCTGCTTGCCATGTACTAATAGAAACCAGACAATTAAAGAATAAGTGATTAATGGTTTCCTCTGCAGAGCCACATCTCTTACAAGTTGTATCCACCCGAATTCCTCGTGTACGCAATCTCGAACAAGTAGGCAATGCTTGTGACACAATACGCCATAAGAAGTGTTTTATTTTTGGCCAGATTCCAAATCCGTCTTTTTAACAGAATTTTTACATGAGGAGGACTTACATTAACAAAAACCCGATCTGTAGAACATGCAAGGTGGTATCCAGAGCGAACTGTGTAGCAGCCATTATTAGTATATCCCCAGACTTGTTTATCCAGTAATGTATGTTGTGGTAGAATGATGGATTTGATAGCTATTCTAGCCTCTGCAGATATTAATATAGTTAGAGCAAAATCACTCCAACTGCATATATTACCTGACTTATCAATAAGATCTTTAACACGTAAATCAGGGTCCCCAGAGATGTTATTAGCCGGACGAGGAGGCAGAGTTGGTATCCAATTATCTTGGAATACACGGATGTCTTCTCCATTACCAACCGTGTAGGTAATACCCTTTTTCAGAAGATTGATGCCGTGTAGTAAAGATGACCAGCCATAAGATTGCAGGCGTTGTTCTCTTGCTTCTAGTACTGAACAATCCTTGTAGTATTTAGCTTTGAACAGTCGAGACAATAGAGAATTTGGATGTTTTAATAACCTCCAGGCTTGGTTTGCAAGAAGAGCATCATTAAACTTTTCTATATATCTGAAACCCAGTCCTCCCTCCGATTTAGCAAGATTGAGTTTATTCCAGGCAATCCATGATATTCCTTTTGAGTCTTGTTTCTTCTCCCCCAAAAATTTCCTTATTAAGCTTGTAATCTGATCTAGAACCTGTTTTGGTATCTTGAAGCATGACATGGAATAAACATGCATTAAGAGGGCTACCGATTTCAACATTACCTCCTTTGCTGCAGGAGATAGATACTTCGATTTCCAAGAAGATGTTCTCTTCTTTACTGCAGCAATGATACCATTGAACATATCTGATTTCTTACGGCCAAATCTCTAAGGGAGTCCCATATATTTTCCACCACCTCCTTGATTTTGAATAGATAAAATGTGTTTCAGACGTTCTTGAAGATCTCCCGGAATTCGTTCTCCAAAAGTAATTTTTGATTTTGACGTGTTGATCATCTGCCATGAACCTGCTTCATACATTTTGAAGATGTTCTTTAACAATCTGCAGTTTCTCGAATTTGCTTGTATGAAGAAGAGGGAGTCATCTGCAAAGAGCAAGTGAGTGATAGATGGGACACCATTTCCGATTTTTATCCCCTTGATTTGCCCCGTTTGTGTATGTGTTGTTAGTAGGTGACTTAGTACATCCGCACACAAAATGAAGAGATATGGAGAGATATGATCACCCTGACGTAGACATCTGTTGGGGATGATATGTCCATACGGATTGCCATTTATCAGGACAGAGAAAGTGGTGGTTCTCACCATAGCCATAATCCAAGAAATCCAAAGTTCTGAGAAAACAAAGGCTCTTAGAGTTCTTTTTAAGAAGTTCCATTCGACTCTGTCGTATGCTTTGCTGATGTCTGTTTTAATAACCATGTAGGTTTGTGAGACTCTTTTTCTTTCTTTGAGGGAGTGCATGAGCTCATTTGCTACGAGGATATTATCTGATGCCATGCGTCCAGGGATGAAAGCCGATTGAGCTTCAGAGACTATATCATTGAGAACACCCTTGAAACTGTTGGGGTCAAAACCCACATTTCCAAAATTAACGGCTAAAATGTTTAAATATCGGAAAAGTTTCCATATTAGAATATTTTCGGGGAAAAGAACAATATTCGGAAAGAAGTTTGACTAAAACTATTTTATCGAAAAAGTTTACGGAAAAAGTTCGTTTTCGTATGTTTTTCCGATAAAACGCGATAAAACCGAACTTTTCGGCAAAATGGGATTTAACGCAGAAAATCAGCTCGGTCTCTCTTCCCANCCTTTCATCAAGATTCCTTGTCCATATCGACAACCTTCTTATCGGTTTTAAGCCCATTAATGATAAAATTGTCGTTTGGCTCGGAAAAACCCTCTACATGCTCAAAAGTCAGCTTGCAGTCTCGGAACGGAAGATCGCATGCCAAATGATTCACGAAAGCTGGGGACCGAAACATCTTAGCACCTTAATCCTGTTATCATATTTTCAGACTACCAAGACAATTTCTTACCTGAAATTGATGAGCTGGGGGGGCTAAATGTTGGGGTCAAAACCCACATTTCCGGAATTAACGGAAAAAATGTTTAGATATCGGAAAAGTTTCTATATTTGAATATTTTTGGGAAAATAACGATATTTAGAAAAATAGTTTGATTAAAACTATTTTATCGATTATTTTACAAAAAAGGTTCATAAAAACTTGTTTTCGTATGTTTTTCCGATAAATCGCGATAAAACCAAACTTTTCGGCAAAATCGCATTTAACGGAGTAATCAGCTCTGCCTCCTTTTTATTCAACTCGAAAGAGGCCGAGCTGACGGATGTTGATGGACTCGGCCTCATCCCTCTTGCTTTGGGCCGAGCCAACGGATCACATGCCGAGTTGATCGGCTCGACCACATCGTCCTTTCCTTCCATGCCAACCCGACAAACTCCGCAAGTCCGAATGCCGAGCTCCCTTCCGATCTCCAGGCTGAGCCGATGGCCAAACCGTCCGAGGTTGACCGTCTCGGCCGCATTCTTCTTTTCCTTCTGAACGGCTGAGCCGACGGGCAAGAAGACGAGGACGACCGTCTCGGCCACTTCCTTTCATCCAATGACCGAGCGACGGATGAGAGACGAGTTGGTCGGCTTGGCCTCCTTGCTCTCCTCCTTTAGGCCGAACTGATCAGCTAATTCGAGAAGGAAAAGGGGCGTGATTTTTAGCCGAGTCAATAAGAAGCAGCCGCCTCAAGATTGGACGATTTCGGGAAATTTTGCCGAATTAAGAAGACTTAGCGAAGATTTTGGGAAGTTTTCCCGAAAGAAGAAAGGAAAGTCGAGAAGGAATACAAAACATCAAGTTCCCACATCGAAAGTTTAGTAGTTTTAGGACTTATGATGTCTTGTATATATAGAGATCGATTTCTTTCATTGTAACCATCTCAATGTTTCTCGAAATATCGAATAACATCTCGGAGTAAGCATTAAGGCTAAGCAATAAAAATCATTCTTCTCTTTGCCTTACTTTTTCGTCTATTTACGGTTTTTTTTTTTTTTCATTCCATTTGCAAGGCGTGTATAGACCTTTCTGTCGAACCAGATTTTGAAATGATGGGGCATAGCCTTATGTTTATATGGTATTGGCTGGTTTTTTTTTATCTCGAGATCGAATCCTCTGCATCAGTCGATAAATCCTTATTGTATGACTTATGTCTCTGGTTGATATAATCCTGTATGGTGGCTTAAGTCAAAGCTGAACCAATGCTAAATCCAAAAAGGTGTTCGGTACCTTTTTACATTTATCCGACCATATAACTACTAAAGATGTGCATATCTATTTTTTCTGCAGAAAAATATTTTTAACAAGCCTTAAAGGTATTGTGCTTCGACTATTCCATTTGCAGGCGTTTCTACACATTTCTGTCGAACCAGATTTTAAAAAGATAGGGCATAGCCTTAAGTTTATGTGGTATTGGCTTGCTTTTTCTTTATCTCGAGATCGAATCTGCTGCATCGGTAGATGAATGCTTATTGTATGAGTTATGTCTCTGGTCGAGATAATCCTATATGGTGGCCTAAGAAAAGGCTGAACCAATGCTTAATGTAGAAAGGCGTTCAATACCTTTTTACATTTATCTGACCATATACCTACTAAATATGGGCATACCGAGATTTTCTGGGGGAAAATGTTTTTAACAAGCCTTAAAGGAATAGTGCTTCGACTATTCAATTTGCAGGGCGTGTCAAGACCTTACTGTCGGACCAGATTTTTAAAAGATGGGCCATAGCCTTAAGTTTATGTGGTATGGGCTTGTTTTTTAATCTCGAGATCGAATCCACTGCATCGGTCGACGAATGCTTATTGTATGAGTTATGTCTCTGGTAGATGTAATCCTATATGGTGGCCTAAGTCAAGGCTGAACAAATGCTAAATGTAGAAAGTCCTTCGATACATATTTACATTTATTCGACCATATAACTTTTAAAAATGGGTATATCGAGTTTTTCTGCCAAAAAAATGTTTTTAACAAGCCTTAAAGGAACTGTGCTTCGAATATTCCATTTGCAGGGCGTGTCTAGACTTTTCTGTCGAACCAGATTTTTAAAATATGGGGCATAGCCTTAAGTTTATGTGGTATTGGCTTGTTTTTTAATCTTAAGATCGAATCCGCTGCAGTGGTCGATGAATGCTTATTGTATGAGTTATGTCTCTTGTCGATATAATCCTATATGGAGGCCTAAGTCATGGGTGAACCAATGCTAATTGTAGAAAGGCGTTCGATACCTTTTTACATTTATTCGACCAGATAACAACTAAA
>KE153682.1:119312-130890 GCA_000411075.1 Sisymbrium irio | reverse complement strand
ATATAATTAAATAATAATTATCAAATTTCCAAAATAGTAAAATAAATTGAATATTAATTAGAAGTAATAATATATTTAATTTTGATAATATTTTAAAATATTTACTTATATGGTATATAATATTTTTATATGAATGGAATGAAATTCAGATATGAATCTGAATCAATATCCTAACATTTAAATTTTAGTTATTCATATTTAAATAAAAATATTTAAAATTTAAGACCAATATATGAAGATTATAAATGTTCTAAGAAATGTTTTGAAAGATCAATCGTGAGAATCCACTCATGTCGACAATCTCTAGGGATACTAAGTTCATCTCGGTTGGAAGCTTTTAGCTTAATACACCCTAATGCAATCAACGTTTTCAGTTCATGTAGATTCAAAATAGAAGATGGAACATCCACCATACTATTACAACATGTAAGTGGCAGTATTTCAAGGTTAATGACTTTCGAGATATTTGATATCTTTTATAATTTGTAGGAATAACTATTTTTTTGTGATTTGCAAGGGGCTACATGTCAAACACACCAAATGAGAAATAACATTTATAAAAATTAGGTTAAACCAGAAGAAAATATTTAAGAATTTAGAACACTAAGCTGGATCCCTTCCCAGAGCTTCTCGTGAATGTTGTATTGCATATAGAGCTCGATAAGACATTCTAGTCGAAAAATTGGAGGAAGATGTCTTCTCGGTTATGAATCCATGTCCTCTAAAAAAATAAATTTTTTATTCTTAAATCTTTAGTATTTTGAAATTAAACAATCATTTAAAGATTTTCTCAGTTATAAATTTTTTTTGTTGTAGTTGTCTAAATCAAATGATTTTCCTATAACAGATCCAATACTTTACCAAACATTGAAAAAGAAGACTGATGAAATTATTATCGCAAATAAAGAAGAAGAATACAACAATCTCTAGAAATATTTCCAAGAATTTTTGGACTTATTTTTCAGCACCGAATATAATGGACTTCTACTAAAAATTGACATTTTTCAGGTTCGCTAGACTTTTTAAGAACTATCTGTCTGACCTGTTTTTGTAATAGACGGTGATCATTATCCACCCACTATTAAATATTTTCACAAGTGATTTAAGGGTTAGAGTATTCACCCATTTTTTCACATCCAACTTGCTGTACGGGAGCACGCTTTTCACATCATTAATAGTGTAATCGCTGAAGCGCATACAATAATTTGTCATATCTAACTATGAAAATATCATCAAATTTTCTATCAACTTTAGTTTCTAACCTATGTATTTGAAGCCTTCACTCATCGACGCTCTCCCCATTTAAAGATGAACCCACAACATGAAAGTCTAATGGAAGATTACCACTAATATTTACTACATTTTATGCAAGCTCAAAATCATCTTGTGGAAATTTCTTTCAAATAAGAGAGATATAAGATCTCAGGAGATTTTTCTTCAGTTAAAAATTCAACATGAATGGTTGATATCGTTCATCCCATGTACCTTTAATTTTTTTTTGTCTTTCGTGGTAACGATGATCAAACTTCCAAGGCTGAACCAATAAGTTTCTTTAGCCAAAACTTTTAATTCTCTAAATCATCTACATCATCAATAATGATAAGCTCTCTTTAATATTGTAGTCACTCCTCAATTCCACCTAATGTCATAGCCCCATGCCTCTTTAAATCTTAGAAAAATCATAATCATCAACATTCATATGCTCCTATAATTTTTTTACGTTCCACATAAAGTATCTAAATCTAAAACTGGTAGAAAGTAGGTTGAATAAAGCTTTACTGCATATTACTAGTTTCAGCCTTTCAGGTAATAATATAATTTCCGGTTTCTTTTCACGTAATACAAAATTTTCTATTAATGTTAAAAAAATTTAGAATGAAGAAATTATTCTGCATTGGATCAACCTACTTACATCACATATCTATAGACTCAGACACATCATTTAATTTAAGGAAATAACTTTATTCAAAAGGTAAAAGAGCTATGAACCTAATTATGAGTTTAGTAAAAAGTATTTATTTTAATTTTTAAGTTGATTTTCATACTGTTCACCTGAACATCTTATCAAAAATAAAAATAGAAAACATCCAAGAGTGATACAACATCCAAGAATGAGAAAACATCATAACATAAGAACAAGACAAAATTTTCCTACATGTTTATTAATAGATTGTAATTTGAATGAAGCTTGCATATAAAGAGATGCAGGTGAATAGAATAAAAGGAAACAAAAACCAACTGAATTTTGAAATTTGAATAAATAAAATTTTCAAAACAACTTTTTTATAACCGAAAAGAAGAAAAATTATCTAAAAGATAACGTCACACGAAAATAAGACAGTAGTAGTCTAATAGATGCAGTTTCTCTAAAATATCTTGATTCTGAAACCTAAGATGTCCTAATGAACATCAGTCAGAATCTGACATTATTCCAAATCAGATAAGGTAATTATATTATTTACCATTGAATTTCAAAGGACAACTATCTATCAATAAAATTCATCTTCTCTACTTTGAAGGAAGAAAAACCATATTTAAAATTACTAGATAAACTGCAATAATCTTTTTTCATACAAACACACACACACACAATTAGATTAAAAACATTAAACAAAAAAATTCAAATTACGGAAAACACCAACAACTTTATTCTCAATTGCAAAACAGAAAAATAATTCAAAAAAAAAAAAAACAACCCAAACAACAATCTTAACAATGTTCAGTGAAAAGATCACTTGAAACTTATTTTAAACAAAACAGAAAACAAATATGTTACCAAGTTCATCTTCGAAGAAACTTTAAGCAAACATCACACAACAGTTGTGAATAAACTGAGGGAGTGGTACCCCACTACAAGAGTGATTAAACTCCACCCAAAGCTGCTCTTTCACATATGGAGAAGGGCGACATGTGTAAACCACTGTTCTCCCATAACAAGAAGGTCCAACCACCAAAAGCCTATCTCCCATTGATTTAAACGCAACTCCCCAACCAGCGGCAGCTTTCACAGGCACAACACCAAGTTTCTTCCAAATTTTTGTGTTTATATCATATACACGAAGCTCGTTTGATGATGTTTCCAATGAGTAGAGATTGTCTTCGACCACTGCAATGAGGGGTGGAAATTGGGAAGATGTGAACGCCATGTCTTTAAGCATACCTGGTATCAGCTCCCAAGAATTTTTTGCCTCATCGTATCTTTCTCCACAAGTTAGGAGTTCATCATTTTCATCACGGCCACCAAGGACATAAAACTTGCCACCCAAGAAACATCCTGAGCTGAATTTCCTACGCTTGTGCATTCCAGGAATCTCAGTCCACATCTTTGTATCAGCATTATACTTCTCTTCTTTGTTCACAACCACATAGACACCATTTTTATCGATATGGACTCCTCCAGCAAAAAACGCATTAACACCATAGCTAGCAGAACCATACAAGACCCTTGGTATAATCATTGAAGGATCTCTGAACCACTTACGATTCTCTAGCTCATATCGCAATACCACAATGCTCTTTAACTCCTTTCCGATGACAATTAGTTGAGTACCCACACTAATTGTTTCCTTATCACTATAGAAAAAGACATAATCAGAAGAAGGAACTTCTGGAAGCCTCCGAAAATTCTCAAAATCCTTATCATACATTCTCCAACTGGATTGACCGCCTGAATGCATAATCACGAATGGTTTGACAAGTCCTTGTTCTTGTCTCACCCTAAATATCTTACAGCTCTTTAACAACTGTGAAAATTGCTTGTTAAGAAACAGCAATTTCCAGTATTCGAAGCATGGAAGACGGGAAAGGATCTCGACGTTAAGGTCGTACAAAAGCTTAGAATCAACATAACCTGCATTGTGAAGATTTAAACCTGCCACATTTTGAAATGCTTTTGTGATTTCTTCTTCTTCTTCTGAATCAGAACAAGGTTCTTCATTCAGGTCAGGTATGTTGGATTTAGTACCACCAATAAGAAACTTCCATGGTTCAGATCGGGTCAAGCTTTCTCCAATGCGAGGAGCCTGATCCTTTCTTAACATCAACATTTCTCGATTTATTTTAGCCTCTTCTTTTAAAATCATTTCCTGTGGATTCCAAAAATAATACTATGAATCCCATGATATAGTATTATGTATATACTTTTTTACTACACATTGTTACACTTTTAAAAATTTTGAAGTCTCAATCTTGATGTAAATAATTAGTAAAGGGGAATGTAAAAAAAAATTCAAAAGAATGATATATCGCTTTGAAAATAATAAATAATATCATACTACTCAAACAATCATGTAAATCATTTTAAGGAAAAAAAATTCAATTAAGAATATGTTTTTAAAAAAATTTGACTAACAAATTGGAATACAAGTCTACCTCTATATAAAGACATAATAAGTTTGGTTTTTATTATTTTAATACATGATTTAGAAATTAAAATTGAGGAATATATCTTTTCTTACTTAAGTTAATCAAGTTTAGCAAAAAAAAAAGAAACTTAATAATCAAGATAATTTTAAAATATTTCAGTTTACTATGGCATCAATACGACATAAAAATTCACATCTCTAATCGTTTAATTATTTATTAACTTTATTATTAACATATCTTGGCATACATACCTTAAAAATGTTAAAAATATGTAATTGAACACACTACGAACTTAAATCCCAATTATATTTATTTAGGTAATTAAAAAGATGCAGCACTGCCAATTATGCAAAATGCTAGCAGACCAATAACTAAAATATATAGCACATCTGCCCGAGTTTCACATCTGTAATGAGATTTTTTTATTAAAACTTTTACCATAAATAATAGTAATAAATGTTATTTAAATTTTGACTGAGTTTCTTTAATTTTATTTAACTTCTTACCATAAAATATTACAAATTAGTAAATATTTGTAGTTTTAACTAAGTTTTTGGTAATTTTTAAAGAAGATTTTAGTTGACCAAACAACATTCTGACTTTGTTTTAACTTTCAATTTACTTACTTTATTTTAAGTTGTTTTCAAGTATTTAAAAAATTACATGAATGTATTTTCAAAGATAACACAATTTAGAATTATGTCTTTGCCAAAATAACAGTTCAGATAGTCAAATTGAAGATACAAAGTTTACATGGACTGATGATGGAAAATAGAAAAAAAGAAGAGTATGAACACTTTTTTTACTATCTTACTTATCTTTGCGTTTACTAATTGAAAAAAATTGATCTTTTGATATATGAATTATTATTTCATGACAATAATATATATGTTGGAAAGAAATAAAAAGAAAATGATATATCATATATATAAAACTGATATATGATTTTTTTTGATAAATAAAATCTATTTGTATTTATATCATACCATTTTTTCTATCAAAAATAGAATATAATTCATATATCTGTGAATTCATTCAACGACTTCAGTTTTAAGTGTCAATTGTACTTAACCAAAAAGAGAAGTCAATTGTTTTTTGTATATGTATTTTCATTTTTCAGCATAAAAATATACATTTCTTCATTTTAAAGATACTTGCATTATGAAACTCAAATAAGAAATAACCTAAAATCTTTAGTCTCTAAAAACCATATTCTTCATTAGGATCTTTAGTTTTTCGATACATTTTACTCATATACCGTTAATACTTTGAAACACCTCACCATTTCCCATATATTTCCCTATAATCAAGCATTACTATATCGTGTTTAGCATAGTATTTAACATTTCCCGTTTGAGGCCATGTTTAGCACTTTTATAGGATTATTCATGTTGGGTTTTATCCTGTGTATAGTAGTAATATCACAGAAACATTGTGACTTTTATCCCGTTTATACTAATAAAATTAAAGCAATACTCAAGAGTGATATGATGCAACTTTTCATTAGGATAATTTGGTTTTCTATATTAACTTCAGTTAAATATCATATGTATGCCATATTTCTACACATAATACAATCTCTTTTACGACATTGATAATTTTTTTGGTTTTGGTTACAATGAACTGAAATTATCTTCAAGCACTAATACATGCAGAGCAGTCGATATATAAACAGTTTAATAGATTTTTTTAGATTTTATGTTAAGTCTAGATTTTTAAGATTTTACCATGTTTTATCAAAACAAATTTAATTATAACTTTATATGTGTTAGGTTTTTAATTCGATTCAGACTATTTTATTATTAAAATTGAGTTGATATCATGAACAAACTTAATTATTATGATTAAAATCAATTAAATTTATTATGGACTTTTAATTATAATGATTAAACTCAATTATTTTTATTTATGATTAGCATATTTAAATTAAATCAACTTTTGAAGAAACTTAAATCCACATAATTTTTTTTATATTCGATCGAATAGATTATATCTATATATAAAAAAATATGACAAAGTTAGAAAGAATAAAAAGTGAGTTTTCTTGATAAAATTCTGTTTTTCACTATTTCAATGCAGGTTTCACCAACCACAATATATATACATAGATGATCTGATCTAATATTAGAGGTGGATATATATAAAATATACAAAGTTTCAGTTACTCAGATTCATATTGGTAGGATCTATGAAAACATTATCGAGATTTCGATCTACAAATACATGCAAATTTTCGAGTTTGATCCATCCAAAGTAGTTATATATAATTAAATAATAATTATCAAATTTCCAAAATAGTAAAATAAATTGAATATTAATTAGAAGTAATAATATATTTAATTTTGATAATATTTACTTATATGGTATATAAATATTTTTTATATGAATGGAAAGAAATTCAGATATGAATCTGAATCAATATCCTAACATTTAAATTTTAGTTATTCGAATTCAAATAAAAATATTTTAAACTTAAGAACAATATATGAAGATTATTAATGTTCTAAGAAATGTTTTGAAATATCCTCAAGAGCATCCATTATGTCGACAATCCCTAGGGATACTAAGTTCATCTGGGTTAGAATCACTTGTAGCTTAATACACCCTAATGCAATCAACATTTTCAGTTCATGTAGATTCAAAATAGAAGATGGAACCTCCACCATACTATTATAACATGTAAGTGTCAGTGTTTCAAGGTTAATGGCTTTCGAGATATTTGATATCTTTTCTAATTTGTAGGAATAACTATTTTTTTTTGTGATTTGCAAGGGGCTACATGTCAAACACACCAAATGAGAAATAAAATTTATAAAAATTAAGTTAAATCAGAAGAAAAATATTTAAGAATTTAGAACACTAAGCTGGATCCCTTCCCAGAGCTTCTCGAGAATGTTGTATTGCATATAGAGCTTGATAAGACATTCCAGTCGAAACATTGGAAGAAGATGTTTTCTCGGTTATGATTACATGTCGTCTAAAAAAATAACTTTTTGATTGTTATATCTTTAGTATTTTGAAATTAAACAATCATTTAAAGGTTTTCCCTGCTATAGAAAATTTGTTGTAGTTGTCTAAATCAAATGATTTTCCTATAACCGATCCAATACCCTACCAAATATTAAAAAAAAAAGATTGATGAAATTATTATTGCAAATAAAGAAGTAGAACACAACAATCTCTATAAATATTTCCAAGAATTTTTGGACTCGTTTTTCAGCACCGAATATAATGGACTTCTACTAAAATTGACATTTTTCAGGTTTGCTAGACTGCTTAAGAACTATTTGTCTAGCCAGTTTTTGTAATAGACAGTGCATCATTATCCACCCACTATTAAATATGTTTACAAGTGATGTCTTATTCTGTGCAAATTGGACACATTAAGATGATCACGATCAGTAGATAGGGAAACCTTTTAATCAAGAATAAGCAAGACCATTTCTACATCGCTTCAATATATACCCTGAAAGTTAGTATGGTAATCATCTCAATTATAATAAGGAAGAATTATACTTAAAGAAAGTAGTTCCATACCAGACCCCTGACGTATTCTCAGGGCATTCAAGACCGCAGTCTTAAGTTCAGGAAACCATTGTGCTGATATATCCTAGTGCTTAGGCAATAATTAGGTATCCTGGATACAGTATTAACATACAGAATGCACAGAAGTTTAGTACAGTGAAAGTTTACATAAGACACCGTGGCGTAATGAATACAATAATGGTGGCCCATGTATACCAGACTACAGAGGAACACGCCTTACTTTTCATATAACGGAGCATGGCCACAATCAACAGATCTTGCCGTATATGGACCAAATTGATTACCTTTGCTATGTCTTCTAGCAGACATGCTTCAGAACCACGAACCCTTAAGAAGCACTCAAGAGACTTTAAAATCGATACCAAACTTGCATCTAAACCCTCCAGACCAATTTAAGTCGGAAAAAAAGATATTGATTATAAAAAACATACTAAGAAGCCACTAATACTTTTGACCTATGATTTGGCTTGAAGTTTCTTTATGAGGCAGTGATCAGTGATTTCATCAGGAAGCTCCTTGAAAAATTACAACCTGAGGAGTTGCTGGAAGCATATAGTATAGAGAGTATTATTAGGACTTTAAAAGAAAGCAGCCAGTTCTTTCTCGATGATATCTTTTGCCCTGTTTGAAATGTCAAGAACAAATTCACAAGCTGGAGTTACACTGGGTGCTGCATATCCCCTTGCAGTTAGTGGTTGCTGATTCCAGAATGCAACAGCATCCTACAACAAGAAAAAATAAAGGCGATCACGATTCATGATATAGAGCATTGCCTATGGTAATTATCAGTTACAGATTCCATGAAAGACTCAGTTGTAACAATACCATGTTGGGCTTGAGAAGAGTTGTATATATGGTTTCAAGTTAGGATCTGCGAGGATCAAAGAATCTTCGGCTGCTTTTCTTTCTACACATAGCTTATTCAGTCGTTGTTTTTCAGATATCAATGTGTTTAAAGTTGCCCTCAAACCAGCAGCTTCTCTTTCCTTTCGACATACATCCCAAAAGCACAAGAATAATTGGATAGCTTGTTCAAGCAAAGTATACAATGAACATTCATGATAGCTGAAAATCAGTAATGCACTGCCAACTACATAAGAAATATAATTAAATCCGGTAAAGCCTTAAATAAGAATGTTTTAACTTTTTAATGTCAAGTGAAAGAACCCTTCGGAAATTTGGCACTTACCTCCAATTGCCGAGGTTGCTAACACTGTGTTGTGTTTCCATAAAGAAAGTAGGATGAGTGAAAGGTGAGATACAGTGCGAAACCTACAAATGCTGCACTACAAGACAAAAACCAAACATATCTGTCTGATTTAATATTCCTAGATTTTAATGCCTAATTAAATCTCCTTTCTCTGTATGTCCAAATATACAAGAATAAGCCAGCAAAACTAGAAAAATAAAAAGCAACCTGCCGTTAAAGGAGCTGGTTGTTAGATCCTTGGTAATGAGTCCTATATTCCCATTACCATTAACTGATAACTCAAAGGTGAGCTCTCATCAGAAGCAGAATTTTCTGTTACCAGTACACAGATTGATACCCAATTTTTACATTAGCCTAAAACAACCATGGAACAAGAACTTAATAAAGTAGAGATGTCATATTCTGTGGAAACTGAAAGTTGTGTGAAAATAAAATATCAGGAGACACCTTAAAGTTTCAGCATCTCTTCTAACATCAATCTTCTCCATCTCTTTGAATATTATGGTCTTGACCCGTAAAGGATACGCATTAATTACAGTAGAGGAGGACTCTTCAGAGTATTTTCTATATCATTTTCCACCTCATCAGTTATTTTCCCATCATACAAATTCAAACTGACCTGATACTTTGTTCTCAGGTTGTTTCTACGAGAATGACATCGTTTCCAGACTTTGTTCCTTTGACAGTGGAATAGACATGGACCTGCTGCTTGATATTTCATTCGAAGAATAAACGTTTATTCCATCTTTTGCTATGTTAAACAAACATTGAAACTTTTCTCAATCCAAACAAATCTAACAAATATTTTTCTCCGACCTAAAACCAGGGCTAAAGAATAAAATTCTTTACTTATATACAATATTCCATTAAATAACTAACAATTTATGTTTGATCAGTACTTGTTTATGTTTGTCCATGATTTTTCTCTGTGAATTATGAGGCTTTTACACTTCTTTTTCATTTTTTTCTAATAATTGGTTTAAAGTTAAAAACTCATAATCTCTCATATGATTTCAGAGTGATTATGATGTTTACTAAGTCTGAGATTGATTCATATCAGATTTACCAAGTCTAATTGATTATAGTCAAACTAATAGAAACAATATTTGAGTAGAGTTGAATATCCCAAAATAGTTATTATCTTAAAGATTAATTTAGGTATTCAAATATCAAACATGTAAAAAAATCAAGAGTTGACCAAGCAGCCAATTCTATTATAATCTTATCCTAAATACAATGTAGCTTCACACATTTATTTTTTTGTGATAAAAACATATATATTGTGAAAATATATATTACAAAAAGTAACTATTAGTATTTGAGCCTAAAATGAGTCTTTTGACAATATTTACTGCATCTAGGACATTTTTACTATTTTTATTTCTTTTTATTTATGGGTTTCACTTTTGTTTAATGGTTTAAAGTTAAAAAAACATAGTCTCTCATATGATTTGGAGTTTATTGTCTAATTGGTTATATCCAAATTAAAATATTTGGTTAAAATTTGAAAACCCAAAAAAGTTATTATTTTGAAAGCTTGGTTTAGGTATCTATATTTCCAACATGTAAAAGAATCAAGTCTTGACCAGTAAGATCCGTTTCATTGTAAAATCTTATCCTAGATACAATGTAACTTCACTCATTTATTTTGTTTGTGATAAGAACATGTATCTTGTGCAAATCACTATTACCAAAAGAAAAAAAAATACCACTATTACTATTTGGGCATAAAATAAGTTTTCTTTTTTACTAGATTTTTTTGCATCTAGGGTATTTTACTTTCTTTTTATTTATGGTTTTAAGCTTACCTCCTATTCTCAAGGTAAGTTAAATACATGTTCTCTCAATTATCAGAATATCATATCTCATGTCCTTTATCTCCAATACCAATATCCTCATACCTCCTCTAGAGCGATGAACTTGATCTACTCAATATAATCCATAGAGCTACTCTCTCAATTAAGAGATCGATGTAATACTTAGGGGTCGAATTATACAGAGATTCAAGAATCACTCAATAGACTATTAGGCTTTCGAATTAAGCTAAAAAAGAATGATTGTATTTAAAAGACAGAAAAGCAGTAAACGAGTTGTAACATCAGATGGAGAAAATGTCAGGCTCAGGGTATTCTCAAGAAATCATGAACGTAAGCTAATCAGTTAATCATGATTCTTCTAATGTTCTAGAACTCGAAACACAATGATAAAGTGAACTAGCTGTCGCTGTGAAATCTATCTATGTCTAACAACCTAGAAAACCAAATTTCTTTGCGAGTTCTAAAGTCTAAACATGCAATGATTCCAGGTTCGATCTGTTCACAAAATCCCTAAATCAAATTCCTTTGCAGATAAGTATTTTGCTCATCTAGGATTCTTTCTAGCTAATTAACCAACTTTCGTTGCGAGAATCAACCTAAGATCAATAATCTAACTCGTCAGTTCAGATCAAGCATTAAC
>KE153682.1:61098-73327 GCA_000411075.1 Sisymbrium irio | reverse complement strand
AAATCGAAACTTGATAATGAAAAAAAAAAAAAAAAGCTTGAAGGTGTTATTGTATACAGAGGATTATTAAGGAAGATGTGTATGAGATATATACTGTATTTGAAAATTTATACAGGAAATTATGTTAAAGAAAGGTCTTGCTTGGCATTATGTAGCCTACGACAAGCATCCTGAACTTGCAATGACAAGATTTTGTAAACCTTTATGTCTCCTTAATTTCTTTTTATTAGTATTTCTCATGTTTAGCGGTTTATTGGTGTTGGTGATGTGTTTACTATCAATGTTAGGATTGATGGTAAAGAGGAATTTAAGGCTATGAAGTTCTCTTCTAGGTGCAGAGAAAGTCTTAACCGAGTTGTATCGGCTTAGATTGCATCATATTAGACATGTCGTTGAGTTTCAGGTGCTTCACCTTAGGAGAGGAAACACAGAATATGTTCCTTATATAAGTAGACTCATTAGTTCTCTTTAGCTTTTAGGAATGGTATACTCTGTGAGGTTGACTTTAGCTTTGTAAAATAGTTGAAAGTTTGCAACCGGTTGTAACAATGCTTTTTTTATGAGTTGAACCATTGAGCTTTTGTTACCAACTGAAATTGCTTTTCAGTCCACAGAAATTAAAGGTTATGTATGTTGGTTTGGAGCTCATTGGCTCAAAGTCTGGTGATTCACAGTGGATTTTGGATTTCAGAGACATGGGATCTCCAGGAAGCATTCTTCTCTCTGATTCATGGTGTTAGAAAAAGGTGATGCTTTGAGGAAGAAGGTTATATCTGTTGGAAGTGAACATGCTTCTCTCTGTGCTAACGTCAGACTCCTCAATTCTGTCAAAAGATAACTTGTATTTTAATTTAGGTTGTAATTGGCACAGTAAAACGAAAGAAACTAAAGAATTCCATTGTTCCATCCTATTTTATCATATATCATCTAATGAAAAGTTAAAATCTTTTTTGCTTTTGTTTGTAGGCATTGTCTCAGAGGATCAGTTGAATGAAGGTGTAGAGAAGCTTGAATCGGTTTTCCAGAAAGAAGGAAAACCAAATTAGAGTGTTCTATTAATGTTTGACCAACATTTAGGAAATTTTTCTAAATGCCTTTCAAAAAACCTCAATAAAATTTATAGATGTCTACAAATATTTCTTACAATGCCAAAATTTGGTTATTCCATAGAATGTTCAAATCTCTCTAAACTTTTATTTAATCAAATTTTGGTACAGTGCCCATGGTACCACTCTGTTTGTGTCCCTGATTCAGAACTTGGATTACATTTTGGATTTTTACTGCAGAGCATGGAAGGTTTTGATATCCCTTTTAATATTGCTGGCGAGAAGTTTCAAGCTCATAAACTAGTACTGGCTGCTCGATCTCCATTTTTCAAGTCTAAATCCAAATAAATAAAGTTAATAATCTGTGTTTAGGAAAGGCTTCCTAAACACTTGAAAACCATTCTTAAATCATTCAAGAAATCCTTCATAAAATTTTTAAATAAAAACGTAAAAACAAAAAAAAAGTTTTAAAGCAATAGAAAACATTTTTAAAATTTCAGGAAAGTCTTCCTAAACATTTAAAAAAGCTTACTAAATTTGAATGAATAATTCCTAAAAATACAAAATGGATTCAAAAACTAAACACTCAAAAAATGCTTCTTAAAAGTTTAGAAAAGAGTTCTAAATTTTGTATTTGATCTACATATTCAAAATTCACGAAAGCTTTCTAAAGCTTATAATGTCTTTAAAACTGTTTTTTATAGTAATAGAAAACATATTTAAAAATTCAGGAAAGCTTTCCTAAACGTTTAAAAAAGCTTCATAAATTTTTATGAATATTTCCCAAAAATACAAGAAAACTTCATGGATTCAAAAACTAAAAACTCAAGAAAGTTTTCTAAAGTTTATAATGTCTGTAAGACTGTCTTTTAAAAACAATAGAATTTTTTTAAAAAAAAATTCCGGAAAGCCTTCATAAACGTTTAAAAAAACTTCATAAATTTGTATGAATATTTCCTAAAAATACAAGAAAACCTCATAGATTCAGAAACTAAACACTCAAGAAATGCTTATTAAAAGTTTTGAAAGAATTTCTAAATTTGTATCTGATCTACTTATTAAAAATTCACAGAAGCTTTCTAGAGTTTATAATGTCTTTAAGGCTGTCTTTTTAAAGCAATAAAAAACATTTTTAAAACTTCAGGAAAACCTTCCTAAATGTTTTAAAAAACTTCATAAATTTGTATGAATATTTCCCTAAAATACAATAAAACTTCATGAATTCAAAAACTAAAAATTCAAGAAAGCTTTCTAAAGTTTATAATGTCTGTAAGACTTTCTTTTTAAAGAAATAGAAAACATGTTTAAACAGTCCGGAAAGCCTTTCTAAATGTTTAAAAAAGCTTCCTAAAGTTTTATGAATACTTCCCAAAAATACAAGAAAACCTCATGGATTCAAAAACAAAAAATTCAAGAAAGGCTTCTTAAAAGTTTAGAAAACATTTCTAAATTTGTATTTGATCTATTTATTAAAAATTCACTAAAGCTTTCTAAAGTTTATAATGTCTTTAAAGCTATCTTTTAAAAGAAATAGAAAACATTTTTAAAAAGTCATGAAAGCCTTCCTAAACGTTTAAAAGACTTCCTAAATTTGTATGAATATTTCCCAAAAATACAAGAAAACTTAATTCAAATATTAAAAGTTCAAGAAAGCTTTGTAAAGTTTATAATGTCTCAATGACTGTCTTTTGAAAGCAATAGAAAACATTTTTACAAATTCACGAAAGCCTTCCTAGACATTTAAAAAAGTTTCCTAAATTTGTGTGAATATTTCTTAGAAAAATAAGAAAACTTCGTGGATTCAAAAACAAAAAATTCAAGAAATGATTCTTAAGAGTTTAGAAAAGATTTCTAAATTAATATTTGATTTACTCATTAAAAATTCACGAAATCTTTTTAAAGTTTGTAAGGTGGTTACTGTTGTCTTTTTAAAACAATAGAGAACATTTTTAAAAATTCAGGAAATCCTTCCTAAACGTTTGAAAAAAGTTTCTTAAATTTGTCTGAATATTTCCCAAAAATACAAGAAAACTTCATAAACTCAAAAACTAAAAATTCAAGAAAGCTTTCTAAAGTTTATAATGTCTTTAAGGCTGTCTGTTAAATGCAATAGAAAACATTTTTAAAAATTCAGAAAATCTTTTCTAAAAATTTTAAAAAGGCTTCCCAAATTTGTATGAATATTATAAGAAAGCTTTGCGGATTCAAAAACTAAAAAACAAACAAACAAAATAATTATACTCCGTTTGTTTGAAAGCCGTTTCTCATCTCTTCACCACTACTTCAGTTCTCTCCGATCTCATCACCACCTCTGCTCCCGATGATCTCCTTCCTTTCTTCCTTATATTTTCTGTACGGAATCCACGGTATCCACGGTATCCATACCACATATAAGATAAATCAAATCCAATTGTTGTAGAGTAAGCAACTGAATATATAACCTATATATCACAACAATCAAAAGGAAGAAACAAGAAAATATGTTCAAAGCTGAATCTCTCTTTAATTAGTATCACACAGCAGCCTTTTCTTTGCTATCTTTCAAATTCTTTCAAAGCTGCTACAATGAACAAGAAAATGCCACGCATACTTCAAAATTTAAGAAATAACATCAAAGTAAAATCTGTAGATTGCTACTTTAGCTAAAAATCTATAGCTGAAAAGATTCCGAGACTTTCAATTTCACATACAAAAAAAAAAAAAAAACTCAAACTAACCAAACACTATAACTTCAATCTCTCGGATTTCAATAGATCATGGTTGCTTAAAAAAAGCAATCTCTCGTTTCCTTACCCTCATTTCTCTGGTCAAATTAAACAATCCATACATAAATTACAAAATCATACACTAACCCCAAAATCTCCGATAGAATCATGCGTAGAAAATCCAAAATTCGAGCTGGGTGGTTCAAGTAACTAATACTTATCAAAGATGCTCAATCTATTTCCTAAAAGATTTCTCAAACCAAAAAAGGGAGAATATTATATCCAATGAGAAAAGTTCAACATTTTGCAGCTCAAACACAAATTCAAACAAAATTAACTTAATCCCAATTACAAATTTTCCATTCCCGTTGTGCTGCAAAGTCTAGAAATTAAGGGTTTCTATGTTTGAGCAAAGAGAAATAATAGAGATGAAGAAGAAAAAAAAGACCTTGAGGTTGATGTTAGAGCGATTAGAGAGCTGATCAGCGAATTCAGACCATAGGGGATATTCTTCCACTTTATGGGTCATGCTTCTCAACACCGGCGAGCAACGCCATCTCCCCCTGCCGTCCACTTGAGCTTCTGGTTTCCCATCTCTACTCTTCTTTTAGTGCCGCGTCGCTCGGTTTCCAGCTTCGCTTGTGTCTATCTATAAACACAATCAATCAGAGACAATGAATTGGCGACTCTTCTGACGGCCTTGCTCTCCAAAATCTACAACTATTTTTCTCGTTGAGTGAATGAGAGATTGACTCGGAAACTTTTTAGTTTACTTGGAGGGTATAGTAGTCATTTGCACAAATTAATAAAACATTTCTGTCTTTTCGTCATTATGTAAATATTTTTGTCACTAACACCGTAAAACATTATATTTTAGTCATTATTTCTATTTAAAAAAGAAAAAAAAACTGCAAAAATTTAAGAAATTTCTAATCAGATACATGTAAGAAGAAAACAATCCTTAACCACAACTATATACATATATCCAAAGACTTAAACAACACACTCAATTAAGAAAGTCTTTGATGATCAAATATTCACATGTCCCCATATAAAAAAACATGGGAATATTATGCACAGAAAAATTTCACCAAAAGTTTATAAGTTATTTATAGTAAGTTATATATTTCATCTACTTAACTAACTAACTTATTATGCGTAGAGAATGTAAATATGATATAAAGTGTAGCGTAATATCACTAGAGAATACACAAAGATAAATATATAATTTTATTACCATGGACAGTAATATTCAAACAACATTGTATTATAACAAAATCTACAATACAACATTGTATTAGACTTCCACTAAAATTGCACCGGAATAACAACAACTTATAATTTCACATTTATGGATAATAAATATATATTCTCTCTAATTCACAAAGATATATTATCTGGACTTTTTTTATGAAGATAGAAGTTTTGTGTTTTTAATACAATTTTTTACTTCTTAATCAATTTTTATCGATGGTTCATAAATACAATTTTATAAAGTAATAAATACATTTTTAAAAATATATAATTCTAAAAAGTTATATTTGCTTAAAAAATTATTTTTAAAATGTATCAAAATATTTATCTTAATAAAACGGAAGAAATATAATTTATTGTTATCGAAGAAATAAAAAAATAATAGAATTTTTTAATTGAAATACACAATGTTAATAAACGAATGATTAAATATTTTCATACATCATAAAATATTTAAAAAGAAAATATGAAATAATTTAAGGTCTTTAGTGAAATACACAATGACATTTAAAAAGAACAAATTTTCAGAATTGAATAATGAATTACATGTTGAAAAAAAAATAATAACAATAATTAACTACACAAAACTAGCTAAATGAACAAAAAAAAATATAATGGCTACAACAACTAAAAAACGTTAAAATTGTAAATTAACAAAAATATTAAGCATTTTTGAAAAGTATATTAAGAAAACAGTATCAGGAAAAACCTAAAAACAAAAATAAATAATACTATATAATCCGTGCGTAGTGCGGAAAAATCGGTAATGTTAAATAAAGAAAATAAAATTCTTCTCTTTTTTTCTTAATGAATGCAAAAAAGAGTGATAATAATAAACGAACAAGCAGCCTTTTTTTTAGTTGATGAAATGAAATCAAAGAAAAAAAAATCAAAGCAAACGGTTATTGTTTTCTGCAGAATCAAAAATTAAACTGAAACTGAAACAAATAGAAAACAAATTAAAATGAAACTGAATCAAAATGCAAGAAACGGGAGCAAGCGACTCTTTTTTTTTATGGCTTTTTACAATAAAATAAAAAAATAGAATTTCAAAGCAAATAATATGATGCTTGAAAGTGCACTTCAAAGAGGGAACGAAGTGACCAATTTTAGAAAACACGGTTTGTGAGTGCAAATCAATGAGATCAATTTTCTATTATCTCTTCTTTCCTGGTTCTGGTTCCTGAAACAGAAATCAAACAAAATAAACCTTCTTTTAAAAAAAAATATGAATCAAAGACAAATAAGAAGTAAAGCAAAGAAAAATATTTTAATTTTTAGCTTTATACATTGGAAACAAAACAAAACAAACCAAATAAAATAATTTTTTGGTATTATTTGAAATCAAAACTAAGAAAAAAGATGAACAAAACAAAAACAAAGAGATAGAATGGATAGATATAATCAGATGTAAGAGATTTTTAAGCTCTGATACCAGATGATGCAACCTGAAAATAGAGGTTACAATATGGACAATGGATAGACTAGGCCCGGCCGTGCGGCTTCTGACTTTAACCCGATAAAGATGGTTAATGGAAGCGATGTGGTTGAAGGGATCCAAACTGCTGGCCGTACGGCACTTTCAGTATGGACAAGAGATGATATGATGAATAATGGGTGGAGTGAAGGTCACCACAAACTTTGTGGAAGAAGCTTGATAAAGACACAAGTTTGCAAGAAATCCCAGATTTCTTGAGGTTGCACAAATTGCTTTTCTTTAAAAAGAAAATTTGTCTATTTGATTATAAAAGGGATGGTTTACAAATGATTATGATGGTGAGCTTATCTAGTGCTCATGTACAAAAACCTAAATAATTTAAAATAAGAGAGAAATCAGCCAACTAGAGAGATTGTGGAAAAAGGCTGAATGAGGGGGATTTGTTGACTCATTTGAATCTTGATAGCTTGGGGAAGTAATGATGAGCTTTTGGAGTGTCTAGGTTTATGAGATATAATCCGAAAATGTAGTTGACTTCAAAATATGGCTGTTGGTCTTCATGACTATCAAAAGAGAATGAGATTATGTTGAATGTTCTGGACTCCAAATATGTAGGTTGGTCCATAATATTCTCCTTCTCATCCTATGTGAACTGAAAATTCCCAAGGTGTTGTATATTGCTTTTAGAAGAGTAATAATTTCTCCTGGCTGCCAATAATAGGTCTGGATGCTCCTAAACCGAGCTGGTCTACAAGTTTCCTCAAATAAAACCAATTTATCCGGTTTTGGGGATTTGGTGATAACTTGGGCCTCTGATGGTTTTTTTTTTGTTTCTTGGACTTCCTGGAACCATAAGAGATCCATTAAAAATCTCCAAGTTGTCTGAGGTGGATATATTGAATGAGTTAGGTTGTGCAGATCATTAATTGGCTAGTCGTGACTTGTCTTTGGAAATGGGTTAGCCAACTTGTATAATCAATATCTTTTAAATCTGAACTCAGTTTGATGCGAACCCAACTCTCTGAGTTTAAAATCCCGAAAATTGTATTTTTTGATCAATTCGTTCTGGTTTGGTTGATACACCTCTTTTAGTAGTCGCCGGTCTTCATCAGCTTCATTTGTTGTCACGAACCGATCTTGGATAATCAAAACTTTTTAATGCACTATTGGGATTGGGTCGTGAGGTGAATTTTATTTTAATCAAATAAAAGAAAATGAAAGCACAAAATTCTATTCCGTGTAACTCAAAAGAAAACTATAAAATCGTCTAAAAAAATTAAGAGAGTAAAAAATATTTTATCTAACGATATTCTACATAAATTATCTCAGCAGACGTCAGTTCACATCTGTTTCATTCAGCTATATTACAGATACTTTTCCCGTCGATCTATAAAAACCCAGATCACAGTTTTGGTACTGTTGGAAAGCTCTTGGTCTCATATTTCCAAATCATCTGAGCTTGCTCAATACTGAGGTATATTCTCTGAGTTATCGTCATTTCATTATGACACGTCAATATGTTAAAACCTAATTTTAGTTCTCTAATTTAAGTTTTGTGGAAGGATTTTGTGAGGCGTTTTACTAGTGAACCATAAATAACTGTGTGATAATCTATTTAAAGCCCCGAATTTCAACTTTTCAGAGAAACCTGGTTCAGTAAGATCGGATGTACGTGATAAAAATTATTGTGGTCTATCTAATTATCTAACTACCAGAAATCTGTTCAGTTATGGTAGAGGGAGCAATCAGATGATCAAATTATAATGACCTAACCCGAATCCTTTTATTTTTATTTAATAGCTTCCCTTTCTTTTTGTCACCAAAAACCTAAAACATCAAATCTCTGCAGAAATATCTCCATCAAGAAGTAATCTCATCGAGTTGTCTCATCCATCATCTAACTCGGCCGTTTTAGCATCAGAATCCGTCAAAGGTAATCTCCAGAAACCGTTTTTGGAATGTTTCCTTTCGAATCGTTTAGTATTTTGGCCATAATTTTCTAACCGTGTGAAATTTCGTGGACCTAAGACTACCACAGATTCAGGACGACAAGACGAGTCCGCCGGTACTAAGATCAGCCACAGCAGAGCCTCGACGCGCCGTCACGCGCTCTCAAAAAGTCAGCGAGCCGATTTCAGGTGCCGGTGAACCTCCGGTAAGCCGTTGAACATTGACTAGTTAACTGGTTGACCGACCGGTTTGCTAATTAATTCTGGTTTAATATTTTATTTTTGTTTGCTAGCAAATCAGGTTGGTTTGGGTCGGATTATCGGGTCGGTTATCCGGTTGGGTCCGGTTTGACTGTTGACTATTGACTGTTGACCGTTTACTTTCCCGTTGACTTTTTCGTGAGTAGATCAAGAAGGAAGTTGTTGGACTCCATACAACTACGAATGGGATGTTTTTATTCAAAAACCGAATTGTGTTCCAGATGACGAGAAGTTGAGAAAGGAAATCTTGCAGTAAGCACATCACTCGAGTTCCTCTATTCATCCAGAAAATACCAAGATGTACAGGGATCTTATACAGTACTATCATTGGTCTGATATGAAGAAGGATGTGGCTACTTTTGTATCTCGTTGTCAGACATGTCAGATGTTGAAGGCTGAACACCATGTACCTTCTGGATTGTTGCAAGAGTTACCACCACCAGAGTGGAAGTGGGATATGGTGATGATGGATTTTTTTACTAGACTTCCCACCACGATTGGTGGAAAGAATGTCATTTGCGTCATTCTAGATAGATTTACCAAATCAGCTCATTTCCTAGCGATCAAGAAAACCGATGGAGCAGATCAGTTGGTATAGAAGTATATTGATGAAATTGTAAGGTTGCATGAAGTGCCTGTCAGTATAGTGTCAGATCGGGATGCGAAGTTCAAATCATTGTTTTGGCAGGCCTTTCAGAAGGCATTGGGGACTAAGGTTCACATGAGTACAGCTTACCACCCGCAGACAGATGGTCATTCAGAGAGGACTATTCATACTTCGGAAGACATACTCAGGGCTTGTGTGCTAGACTGGGAAGGAAGCTGGATCAAGTATTTACCGTTTGCAGAGTTTGCTTACAATAATAGCTTCCATTCGAGCATTGAGATGGCAACATACAAGGCTCTTTATGGGAGTCCATATACTACCCCACTATGTTGGTCAGAGGTGAGAGAGCGCCGGGACATAGTGCCAGTTATGGTTCATGGACAATAAAACAATTGGAAATTCTCAAGAAATGGTTAAAGGAAGCTCATGGTCGTCAGAAGAGTTATGCAGATAAGCATCAGATAGATTGGAGTTTGAGGTGGGTGATTTAATATACCTGAAGATGAGGATATTTCAAGGAGGCTCTGCGACTTGAAAAAGAAGCTTCAGCCGAGGTATATGGGACCGTATTCTATTATTGAGCGGATTGGGGAAGTGGCCAACTGCTTGGCTTTATCATCAGAGTTAGTGGGTTTCCATGATGTGTTCCATTTGTCAGTGTTGAGGAAAGTTGTTAGAGAGCCAGAATTGATTTTGGAGAAGCCGCCAAGTAATCTTCGTAGAAATTTTACTGTACCGA
The DNA here is from genome assembly GCA_000411075.1 of Sisymbrium irio. Classification (NCBI taxonomy): domain Eukaryota; kingdom Viridiplantae; phylum Streptophyta; class Magnoliopsida; order Brassicales; family Brassicaceae; genus Sisymbrium; species Sisymbrium irio. The sequence continues at coordinate 63,328 of KE153682.1, read as the reverse complement.
GCCAACCAGTGGCAATCCTCGAGAGTCAGGAAAAGAAGTTCAGGGGAAAAAGGCTTTAATGGTCAGAATTAGTTGGGAGATAGATGGAATCCAGGAGCTGACTTGGGAGGCCGAGGCTCAGATGACGATTGATTATTTAGAGCTTTATGAGTAGTATATCAGACAGTAGGGTCAGAACTTGAATTCGGGGACAAATTCCTCATTAGTGGGGGAGAATTGTAATGACTTAGACCCGCATGTCCAGGAAGGCCCAGGAAGAGAAGGTGACAAAAATCTTAACCCATTTTTTTTCAATAGCCTCCTTTTCTTTTTGTCACCAGAAACCTAAAACATCAAATATCTGCAGAAATTTCTCCATCAAGAAGTAATCTCGTCGAATTGTCTCATCCATCATCTAGATCGGCCGTTTTAGCATCAGAATCCATTGAACGTAATCTCACAAACCGTTTTCGGATTGTTTCCTTTCAAATCGTTCAGTATTTTGGCCATATTTTTCTAACCCTGTGAAATTTCATGGATTTAAGACTACCATCGGATTCAGGACGACAAGACGAGTACGCAGGTACCTAAATTGCCTCAAGCCGACACCAAACACACCCTCACACTCCATCGCAATCCCCACACATGTTAGCCATGCACCACTGTTGACTGTCGCTGCCGCCTTTGACCGTCGTCTCCAGTAAGTCGTCGCCGTCGAGTTGACTCTGGTGAGTTTACTCAGTGACTTACTGGAATGACTCGGTCGGGTTATCAGATCCGGTTTGGGTAGCCGGGTTGGGTCCGGTCTGGTTAGGAATCGGTTTAACTGGTTTGACCGTTGACATTGACCGTTAACGTTTCGTTGACTTTGACCAAATGACCATATATCATTTTTCAGTCGTTCAAAGGCAGTTGTCACTCGGTTTTTCGTACTGATTTCAGATTTAGCATCCATTTAAGCAACCAAAGTTCAGAAGCTTCATTTTTCATCCGTTTGCTAATGTGAGGGCTATTCCGCAAAGCTCTGTGCTAGTTTAGAACTCCTGATATGGAATTTAGTATTAAATGTGATATGTTTTTTTGATCGAGTCTAGGTAGTTTTTTTTGTTAATTGGACATAGAAATATATCTTTAGATGATTAAGCCCCATTGATTGTGCATGTTAAACTGATAATAGTTGTTATATATATTTATATACATACATACATACACATATATATATATATATATATTTATTTATATACTATATAAGTGCATGAGCATATAGACGTTAGAGGCGGGAGTATGGACTTCCGTATTATCGCCACCTTGTCTGAGGGGATGTGGAAAACATTAGTTGATCTCTTGTCTGGTGCCTTAAGATCGATAAAGCGTCTCGGCGTTGTGCATTTAGACACTATTCCATCTTGGTGAATCCTCGTGGAGGGTGTGGGCGATCACTTATTCATCACGTAAGAAAATGTGGTTGATATATTTTGGTGCTTTAAGTGTCGTGATTATTCAGTGTTAGTTTATTTTCCGTATTTAGAGTGCTAAGGTTGTGACCGTGATTTACGGATAGCTTCTCAACCACTACAAGAAATCAGGTCTATTGTGACCATTTTTTTAGTTACAATGCCTATACATTTGGTCACAAATTCTTTATTGTGATGAATGTGTGATAATTTTTGTAAAGTCGCAATACGATGGTCACAACTCAATGTTAGTATCAAATTGGTCACGATTGTTAGTGACGATATGTTGGTTACCAAAACGACACAAAATTGTGACAACCATTTAGTCTCAGATACGTTACAATTTGTGACCAGAAATCAGTCGTAGATTAGTAACATTTTGTTACCCAAATTGTGTCACAAATTAGTGACAGATAGCGACCAGTACTAGGTCACAAGTTCATCCATGTTTGTGACTGAATAGGTCACAGATACGTTGCAACTTGTGACCAATAATTTGTTATAATTAGTAACTTATATCGACCAAACACGGTCACAAATTTTGTTAGTTGTGACAGAATAAGTCACATTTTGTGACCAACAATTGGTAATGGATTTGTCACTATTAGCAACCAAAGTAACGTCACAAATATGTAAATGTGGTTACTAAAACATAGTCCTCAATCGATCACAAACTCTCTCGGCATGTGACGTTTGTTGTTTCGAATGTCGTAACAATAATGACTTATGTTGTTACGATGTTGTGACCAAGTGTTAGTAACCCAAAGGAAAATATAAAATACAAAATATAATTTTAA
>KE153682.1:24345-37703 GCA_000411075.1 Sisymbrium irio | reverse complement strand
TGTAGAAGGTTAATGTGATTCTCTGTTTCGGGTGTTGTAGTATCATCATAATCTCTGCATATAGCTGACAGTTTCCAGTTAGATGTGACTATGTGGAAATAGCAATAATGAAACAAAGCCTTTGTAATTAAAAGGGTTTTTCTGAGATTATGCTATATTTTCTGTAGCAACTATGCTAAAATGTAATTATAGTCGTCTAAAATGTATTTTTCAAACTATGCTATATTTCCTGTTTGTGACGAGAATTTAATGCTGTAAAAACAACATTTTTTTAGCTTATGACTTCCAGGTGGTTAGCTTCTATTGCTTGGCAACAATTGTTGATGTTATAGACCAACGTGGATGGTACTACATTTCATGCAAATGCAAGACCAAATTGGGGAAATCTGAGACAAGCTTATACTGCCCCAATTGCAACAAAGCGAACAACATATGCCTAATAAGGTTTGATCACAACCACACTAATAGTCAGATCAAACATCTTCACTTAATGATATAACATGATTATTTAACAACAACGGTCCTATAATTTGACAATCTTAAAGGTACCGTTTCGAAATAATATTCCGTTATGCCGATCAAGAGGAGGCAACTTTTGTCATCTTCGACAAAGAGGGCATCAAACTTGCAGGGAGGGATGCGGCTGATGTTGTAAATGACACTGACGAGGTAAATGTGACTCCAACATATTCTAACATGATCCGTTCAAAACAAAATATATATTCGAACACGACAGTAAACACAAACTATCAAATTTAATCCATGTTTTCCCAAGGTTTGCAATGGCGAAGTGGAGAGCACCAACAAAGAATTTCCAAATATTCTGAAGGGCAATCTTAAAACACAGAAATCTGGGGCGATTCATCTTCCCACATATTCTTCTTCAGTTTGCAATCCGTTCAATCACAATTTCTTTAATGCCTTTCACCATTCCTCTCCAATATCTTACCTTGGGCCTTTCTATAAAATTATGAACCATCAAGAAACAAAAACCACAACGAACAATCTACTAACTCGAGACATGGCATCCAGGAGTCCCTCCGAGACAGTCCAGCCTTTCAGTTTCCATGTCCTGAAGACAACTGAAAGCCCGTTCTGCAATGGCAAAATGAACGTCAGGTTACTTCACTTTTCGGAAGCCAGGTTTTTCATGAAAGGCAACATACTCCTCGGTGGTGAACTACTACTCCTAGATTCTGAGGTATGCTTGTCTTTTTTCCAGCACAAAACTCTTAAAATCTGATCCCCTAACATCGATCTAATATCATTCGATCTTCAACTGCAGTCTAATTCTGCTCAAGGCTTCATCTCGGCGAACAGGCTGCATCGTTTTGAAGATGATCTGAAAACCAGAACTGTTTACAAGCTGAAAAGGTTCATGGTCAATCCTTCGAAACCACTTTACAATGTTTCTGACCATGAGAAGACCATATGTTTCATGGACCAGACAAAAATGATCGAGGTCCCTGTGTCTGAGGGAGACTGCAATTTAGAAAGCCAGAAGTTCAGACTTCACCTTTTCGCTGACTTCGTAGCAATTGCCGATACAAAAAGTCAACTTCTCGGTATTTAAATATCTACAGTATTTTTTAAAACCTACCAGATTTCACCATATTAATTTATTTTGGTTTACATTCTTTGATGTCATTGGAAAACTACGCCTCATAAGCGGTGACAATCTTCAATCACTACCAATTTGGAAACAGCATCAGAATCGTCTGGTAATCGATCCAAAGATACGGTGTTCCTGCACCTCCTCATGAAAGAGTAAATGATTAGCCCAAGTTTTCTTAATTTTTTTGGCTAGAATAAGTGTGCAGTCAACTTATACTTTTTTGGGTACTGCAGTGGAGAAAAAGTTCGTGTGTATATGTGGGGGAAACATTGCTGCCGAATTTCGAAAACGGTGGAACACCATCGACCCCCAACCAACTGTCCTACTCATCACAACTGTGAACCCCAAAACATTAGGAGGTAGCTTTCTTTGCTTCGTATGTCATTACGATTGTCACTCTATAGTGAGGCTTTCATTAAAATATCTCATATTTTTCAGGTGTCGTCACACTAAGCTCGACCTCATCAACTCGCCTATTCTTTGACTCAGACATAGACGAAACAAAAGAGTTCATGACATTGTTAGACGTAAAATTTAGTTGGCTTGACTGGAAAAATAACCTACCATCCCTCACCGCTTCTATCATTAACATTACAGGCTAGGCAAAGACAAGGAAAACATGCCAGCTGTTACAAGCGCATCTTCTGCTATTACCAAATTGGAAACTGTTACACTCAGTGAGATCAAGCAATATCTGGAGTGTAAAAGTCCTCAGGTAATATTCGTTACGAAGTGATTCCTATTTGAGATGCTAATAGTGACAGTAGTTAGATTAGATACACTTATCTCTGCTATTTTCTTGAGAACCTCTTCCAATTTTTTGAATGGAATTTAGCTGCTGCGCTTCTGATTAGCTATACTCTTAGCGGCAGAGAAGATAGTTTTAGTTACTTGGGAACTATTTAAAATAAATCTAATGTGTAGAAGGTTAATGTGATTCTCTGTTTCGGGTGTTGTAGTATCATCATAATCTCTGCATATAGCTGACAGTTTCCAGTTAGATGTGACTATGTGGAAATAGTAATAACGAAACAAAGCCTTTGTAATTAAAAAGTTTTTCTGAGATTATGATATATTTCCTGTAGCAACTATGCTAAAATGTAAATATAGTTGTCTAAAATGTATTTTTCAAACTATGCTATATTTCCTGTTCGTGACGAGAATTTAATGCTGTAAAAAACAACATTTTTTTAGCTAATGCCTTCCAGGTGGTTAGCTTCTTTTGCTTGGCAACAATTGTTGATGTTCTAGACCAACGTGGATGGTACTACATTTCATGCAAATGCAAGACCAAATTGGGGAAATCTGAGACAAGCTTATACTGCCCTAAATGCAACAAAACGAACAACATAAGCATAATAAGGTTTGATCACAACCACACTAATACTCAGATCAAACATCTTCACTTAATGATATAACATGATTATTAACAACAACGGTCTAATAATTTGACAATCTTAAAGGTACCGTTTTGAAATAATCGTCTGTGATGCCGATCAAGAGGAGGCAACTTTTGTCATCTTCGACAAAGAGGACATCAAACTTGCAGGGAGGGATGCGGCTGATGTCTTAAATGACACCGACGAGGTAAATGTGACTCCAACATATTCTAACATGATCCGTTCAAAATAAAATATATATTCTAACACGACAGTAAACGCAAACTATCAAATTTAATCCATGGTTTCCCAAGGTTGCAATGGCGAAGTGGAGAGCACTAACAAAGAATTTCCAAATATTCTGAAGAAAATTATTGGCCACACTTGCAAATTCCAGATACAGATTAAGCTATACAATTTTACAGCTTCTCGACAAACTTTCACGGTGTCTCGAATACTTGAGTACGACATTGACAATGGCGAGAATAACATCGGCAACAATGAATGCACACCTGGAAAAATGATGATTAACAAAGACACAGGTTCATGCAATGAGGAGGATAGTGCTGATAAGAAGAACGGCAAACATCCCCGTATCGAGACATGAACCCTTTTTTCTTTATTTTAGATTGGTGCCTATTTCCAACCACGTTATTCTTCTATTTTAGAGATACTTTTTTATTCTTACTCTTTCAGACTGAATTATGCAGTATTTAACTTATTATTATATTGCTCTTTCAGAAATACATTATATTACCATATTATTATGTTGGCCACTAATTCTCATAGATTCTTTTTGGACGTTATTGTCATATATATTTCTGAAAAGGAAAGTAGTCAATCAAGTAATTTACACCTCAAAAAAAGGAAAGAAGAATATTATGGCATCTAAAATATAATATTTCACCTACACTCATAACAAACCTATCCTGCCAACATCACTATTAAAACTGTGTTCATTCACATCAAAACACTACAACCAAAAATGACACCTAACAATAAAGAAAGAAAGAGTTATTTATACGTCTCAGTAGACAACCTTCCTTGCTTAAATCCAAACGAAGTAGTTTCCGACATTTGTAATAAGGTATTATTTCGTAAAATCTGCCAAATTTTAATACATCAATTTTATTTTCTATATTAAAATTCTTAACTCTTGCTATCTATTTCTATGCAGGGAATCATAGAACATGTTTCTCCAAATAATATCAACAAATCTTGGAAACAATACAACATTATGATGGAGTTTAAAGAGTTGGTTTTAAAAAAAACTTATACACTCATTGGATTCACTTCACCATTGTGAACTCTCCAATTACTTATGTAACAGCATCGTCAAAAAATAACATATTAATTATTTATTTTGCTGGAATGCCAATATAAACACCCAATTCGCAAATTGGATTGAATCTAATAAATCATTCCATGAAGCCATAGAGTCAGATTCAGTTAGCCCACGAGCTTACATTTGGAATAAGAAGACAAAGACGTGGATGCCTCAATTTGGAAACCGAAACAAAACACTGAAGCATCAAAGTTTGAAAAACTAAAGTTTACACAATGGCTATTGCAATGATTGTTAAAATTTATTCCTTCTATTTTAAAATTTAGCGATTTAAATTGAAATCAACGCTGCTCTTTTACCTTTTCTTTATAGCTTCTTCAGCAATTTAAGCGAATAAGTTCCTGACACATTTATTCATACAAATGTTCCACTAACATAGTTAAACAAAAGAACCTAAAACGGAACTGTATAAAAGGATACAAAATATAAATTCACATAAATTAAAATATTAAACCTGAAAAAATTACTATGCTACTTTCCGAGCTTATCATGCTTATGACAATCGGGGCACATATGGAAAATAGGATGTTGCCCAAACAATTGCTTACCTCAAAATACAGACTAATCATGCCCATAAAATTAGCTACAAAAATGAAAACTGCAAATTAGGCAACTTCCATAATTTAAAAATAATATGCTTCTCCTAATTTACTGAAACACATGACAATCTCCGTAAAAATAAACTAAACAAATCACTACCCCCGCACACGCCTTAATTAATTTAACTTAAGTAACACATTTTAACTAATAATTCTGATGCGTATATTTTGAAAATCACCTATAAATAGAAGTAAATAAATCAGGTTATTGGTACCTCTGATTAAAAGGAAAGGAGTGAATCATGTGATCTACTTACTATACTTAAAAACTAAACTAAATTATAGCCTAATCATTACCACCTCGGGAAAAATAAGTATGTACCTTAATAATAAAGTCTATAATAAACGTCCGCAAAAGACATCCACACCAAATATTCACCTCCGCTGCTACATCGTAGAATTGAAAACAGAGGTACAAAAGGTGGTGCATTCTCACCAACAACTCCTCCGACCTTTCGTCACAACATTTTATTTACCATCATCTTTCAGGTTAACAATTATAGAATGGAAAATGTCGAAAAAGATCTGGACATGAAGTTTTTATAAACAACCGAGGTACACTTAGTATATTTCTCAATATTAAATTAAACACAGCAGAAAATTTCTAACTTTACAAACACAAACCAAATAGCAGATCAGCAAGATGGAAAAAAAGTTAATTAAACTCAGATGTATTACCACTGTAAGTTTCTACCTTAGAACATCAAAACAGCTGGAAAGAAAATAGAATTCACAAATGAAAGACTAACTTCTAATGGATCAACAGGTGGGTGTATCAAATGATCCACATACGGTATGCCAATCAAAATACAATCCAAATTCAGATAACCAGTAACTATATTTAACAGTTGGTTAACACATTAGCATTTTTGTAAAATAACAATCAATCAGAAGAACGCCCGTTCTATGCGGAAACAAATAATGCTTTCACAAAGGTGGACGGCACAAGCTGTTAGACGCGACAAGAACGACACAGGTCCAAGTAGAGGATCTAATGTACGAGGTAAGAGGACGGACAAGACAGGTGGGAAAAATCAAAGAAAAATGAAAAAGGTATATTCTTACCATCTAATTCATGAACCTCTATATCCTAAGAAACTACAACGAAATTAACAAACACACTTCGATATAGGGCTGTCAGAGGGAACAAGTGCAGTAACAAACACTACTGTAACCCGACGTTTTTATGATTGTAAGTTAAAACCAGAAACTTCTCTCAATACATTTTTACCAAAAAAAAAAGAAAAAACTAATACACTTGTCCGCTTCATCTAACGGCCACACTCCCCAAAACAAAGGTGGATGTGAAATATGCGCTGAATACGGTAAGGCATACGACTCTGATACATGTAACCCTATGTTCTCTGTTATACTCAATAGCTCATTCCAATTATCATGATCGTTGCAGTGAGATCCAAAAATGCACGCACTATGAGACGTGCCATAATCTTATCCAAAAGACAATCGAAAAAACTAAAAGGTCAATAACAAAAAACTAAAACAAACTCTAAATACGTAAAGTGTACTTCACCATATTAACAGCTATGACTTGCATACAGGTGCCGAAACAACCACCTCCCAGCGCCTATCAAGACAAGAGAGAAAACAGCGAAAAGGTACGCATTTAAAGTTTAAAGCAGCAATCTATATCCTCATTACTAATACTGAACAACATTTAACCAGATGCAATGGAAAGAGATAATGCACTGGTATGTTACTCTGAGAAGACTGGAACTGATAGATCAGAAGGTCCCACTCTCACCATATGTTGCCAACAAGGTCGTGTCAAACTACCACCTATCAGGAAACCACCATCATACTTGGAAGATCTACATGCGAACAGTCTAGCTTTCCGTACGTTGATACGCGTCTACAACTTTATGCTTGCCTTCACATCAATGGGAGCCAAGATAGATCACAGGGTCGCATCGGGGAATGGTCCACCAGGTATAGAATACATGGGCAGAACCTCCACCGCATTGGATCGCTGCTTCCCATGCCTGGTCAGCCACCAAAATTTCTGCAAATGTATATCTTCGACACTGAAAATGAGATCTTAAATCGTATGAACACCATGTCACGAAGGAAAAATGGAAATGAACTGCAAGGAGAAATAGTGTAAGGGTTGGTTAAGATGATGGATGAACACAACTGCTTATGTAAATTCTTCCGAAAAGCCAGAGATAGATACCGAGCTAATCAAGTTCAAGATTTAACAATAAGCTTAGTTGGACAGAAAAGCAAGGGAAAGCAGTACGATCTACCAGAAGTTAAAGAGCTAGCAGGACTGATAGAAGGAATTCCGACAGCTACGACGGGATATATAGATGTCATCCTCCAACTACAGTCTGAACACTTGCAGCAAATCAATGATAACCACCATTTCTTTATGAGTTTGCAGTATCCGCTGTTATTCCTGTACGGTGAATATGGATTCAATATTGAAATACCACATGCACTCACACAAGAAGGAGAAAGGAAAAGGACATTCATCAGTATACGAGAGTTCTACGCATATCATATTCAAACAAGGATCAATGAAGGACTGAACATTATAAAGGGTGGACGTTTATTTCACCAATTTGTTGTTGATACATACACGACAATCGAGCAAGAAAGACTACAGTGGACAAAGGAAAATCAAGACCAACTAAGAGCGGATCTGTACAACAATATTTACGACGCAGTTGGCAGAGGCGAAACAGATGGACAAAAGATAGGTACAAGAATAATTTTATCATGATGCCATGACAATCTGTCGGGCATATGGGAATCCAACTTTGTTCATTACAATGACTGCAAACCCAAACTGGAAAGATATTAAAGACCACCTAGCAACATATGGTGGAGGAACAGGAAATGAAAGACCGGACATTGAAAGTAGGGTATTCAAAATGAAGTTAGACGAGCTCGTCAATGATCTAGAACAAGGAACATTATTTCACGCGTATATTGCTGGTAAGATTTGCACCTTATTGTATGGAATATTTCTTTTAAAAAACAAAACAACAATTTCAAAGACTTAGTACAAAATGTAAACTGATTATGCAGTGGTCCACACCATAGAATTTCAAAAACGCGGCCTGCCACATGCACATTTGCTACTATGGTTGGATATATGATCTAAATGGCAACTCCAGAAGAAATAGACACAATCATCTCAGCAGAGCTACCGAATAAAGTAGACGATCCACTTGAATTTGAGCTTGNTTAGTTGGACAGAAAAGCAAGGGAAAGCAGTACGATCTACCAGAAGTTAAAGAGCTAGCAGGACTGATAGAAGGAATTCCGACAGCTACGACGGGATATATAGATGTCATCCTCCAACTACAGTCTGAACACTTGCAGCAAATCAATGATAACCACCATTTCTTTATGAGTTTGCAGTATCCGCTGTTATTCCTGTACGGTGAATATGGATTCAATATTGAAATACCACATGCACTCACACAAGAAGGAGAAAGGAAAAGGACATTCATCAGTATACGAGAGTTCTACGCATATCATATTCAAACAAGGATCAATGAAGGACTGAACATTATAAAGGGTGGACGTTTATTTCACCAATTTGTTGTTGATACATACACGACAATCGAGCAAGAAAGACTACAGTGGACAAAGGAAAATCAAGACCAACTAAGAGCGGATCTGTACAACAATATTTACGACGCAGTTGGCAGAGGCGAAACAGATGGACAAAAGATAGGTACAAGAATAATTTTATCATGATGCCATGACAATCTGTCGGGCATATGGGAATCCAACTTTGTTCATTACAATGACTGCAAACCCAAACTGGAAAGATATTAAAGACCACCTAGCAACATATGGTGGAGGAACAGGAAATGAAAGACCGGACATTGAAAGTAGGGTATTCAAAATGAAGTTAGACGAGCTCGTCAATGATCTAGAACAAGGAACATTATTTCACGCGTATATTGCTGGTAAGATTTGCACCTTATTGTATGGAATATTTCTTTTAAAAAACAAAACAACAATTTCAAAGACTTAGTACAAAATGTAAACTGATTATGCAGTGGTCCACACCATAGAATTTCAAAAACGCGGCCTGCCACATGCACATTTGCTACTATGGTTGGATATATGATCTAAATGGCAACTCCAGAAGAAATAGACACAATCATCTCAGCAGAGCTACCGAATAAAGTAGACGATCCACTTGAATTTGAGCTTGTCGAAAAACACATGATGCATGGCCCATGTGGAAAGGACAGACCATCATCACCTTGCATGGATAAGAACGTGTGCACAAAGAAGTATCCTCGACAGTATAACGAGAATACAACGATCGACAGTTCGGGTTATATCACATACAGACGACGTAAGGTGGAAGATAGTTTTATTATCCAAGGAACCACACGGTTATACAACCGTTTTGTTATCCCACACAACATTCATATATTGAAGAAGTATCAAGCGCACATAAATGTGGAATGGTGCAACACATCAAATCCTATCAAGTACCTGTTCAAGTATATTACTAAAGGGGTAGATAAAGCTACGATGCTGATAGAGAACGGTGCCACAGAGACAAATGGTCCAGAAGGTACAAAAAAGGTTGCAAAAGAAAGAAATGAAATTCAAGAATTTCTTGAGTATCGGTATTTGTCTGCTTGCGAAGCTATGTGGCGCACATTTGCGTTCCACATTCACAAGAGGAAACCATCGGTGCAAAAGCTGATCATTCATCTTGAAGGACAACAGTCGCTCACATACAAATATAAAGACAATCTGGGACGTCTGCTTACCAGAAAGGGTATTGAGAAAACTATGTTCACATAATGGATGGAGATGAATAAGAGCTGTGAAGACGCAAGGAAGTTGACATACGTGGAATTCTCGAAACATTATGTGTGGGATAAAGATAATAAAGTGTGGCAAAAACGAGTACGTGGTCGCTCTATTGGGAGGATATAAAATATCCACCCAGCCGCAGGACAACTTTACTACTTAAGGATACTGGTAAATGTGGTTATAGGCCCAACATGTTATGATGATTTACAAACTGTTGATGGTGAGATAAAAGAGAGTTTTAAAGCAGCATGTTATGCAAGAGGTCTTCTAGACGACGATAAAGAGTGGTATCATGCAATGGATGAAGCAAATCAGTGCGCAACCCCATATCAGTTACGCCAACTGTTTGTCATGCTGCTCATATAGGTGGCTAACCCGCTACGTTTATGGGAGCACTGTTGGAATCGTTTATGGGAGCACTGTTGGAAATCGTTATCAAAAGGAATCGAAGCCACCAAACATAGAGAATTCGGGTTCCCAAACTTTCATTTAGAAGAGTGTGATATGAAACAGTTCACACCTATAGAGGTTGAAGAAATCCTCCATCAGCATGAAAGGTCCCTCACGGATTTCAGTGATATGCCAAAACCTGATTTAAGCATTCTGAAGCAAATCCAAAAGAGTTTATGGAAGCAGGAATTACGATATAACGTCCAAGAAGAGAAGGAGGAACATGATAAACTATACGGTAGCCTAAATATAGAGCAAAAAAAAGCTTACGAAGCAGTAATGCAATCAGTTGATAATAAGTTGGGTACATTATTCTTCCTGTATGGCCCAGGTGGAACATGGAAAACTTTTGTATACAGAACTATTATCTCCAAATTACGCTCTAATGAGCGAGTTGTTCTTCCAGTGGCTTCATCAGGCATAGCTGCATTACTTCTACCGGGCGGTCGTACTGCGCATTCAAGGTTCAAGATACCACTACATGTTACAGAAGATTCAATTTGTGAAATCAAAAGAGGAACAATGCTGTCGGAGTTACTAATCAAAACAGACCTCATTATCTGGGATGAAGCACCCATGTTTCATCGTCACACTTTTGAGGCTCTAGATAGAACACTTAAAGATTTACTCTCCGAGGCAGATCCATCAGAAAGTGAGAAACCATTTGGTGGGAAGATAGTGCTACTAGGAGGCGATTTCCGACAGATACTACCGGTTATACCAAATGGAACAAGAGCTGACACAGTTTTAGCATCTATAAGCCAGTCATATCTATGGGATACATGCAATGTTTTGGTTCTACAAAGAAACATGAGACTTGATCAATCAGAAAGCAAGTTTGCGACTTGGCTATTAAGCATTGGAAACGCGACAGCTGAGACAACCGCACCAGAAAATGATATAAGCCATGATGGTGGTCAGGTTGTAACTATCGATAGCAAATTCATGATGGAGCAGTCGGAAGACCCACTCCTACAAATTGGAAGTTCAGCATACGGGGTGAATGATCAGTCCCACGACAATTTCAAACACCTCACAAAGAGAGCAATGCTAACTCCAAGAAACGAAACGGTAGATGAGATCAATGCGTACATGTTATCTCAAGTGCCAGGCGAAGGAAAAGAATATTTAAGTTCAGATAGCATCGGAAAAGCAGACACGAAAGGGAAAACTATGAGGCGTTATACCCGGTTGATTACTTAAACTCTTTAGAGTTCCCATGTTTGCCAAAACATAAGATGCTCCTTAAAACTGGGTGTCCGATCATTCTTCTGAGGAATCTCAACCAAAAGGAAGGATTATGCAACGGTACTAGGATGATTGTCACTCAGCTTGGAGAAAGAATACTGGAGGGACAGATAATCACGGGCACACATACAGCTAAAAGGGTAATATTACCAAGGATCATCCTATCACAACCAGAGTTAGAGCATCCCTTTACATTAAGAAGACGACAATTTCTGATAAGGGTTTGTTACGCTATGACAATTAATAAAAGCCAGGGCAGAGCTTAAAATCAGTGGTGCTGTATCTGCCAAAACCAGTTTTCAGTCATGGACAGCTGTATGTAGCTCTTTCAAGGGTCACATCCCCTCAAGGTCTACAAATCTTACAAGGTGAAAATCAAGAAAATGATGGGTGAAAAATATTGTTTACACAGAAATCTACAACGGCCTGCAAAAATAAAAAGGTCAGTCCCTACAACTAAATGATTGAACATATATAACTCATTCTTTGCTTCTCCCTCATTTTGGCTGGTCACTCTTTAATGCAGGCAACAAGACATCAATTAGTCAACTATGTTCTAAATGTAGTTACCTTTCACGATTCTTATTAAAAGTACCATTCACATAAAGATGCTAAAGAAAACTATGCTAATCGCAGGTAACGCAGCCTTCAGCGCCATCAGGAATAGCAGTCCCGGTTTTACATGGCAACTGCTGCGATAATTCAGAAATACAACTTCAGTTTAATTTTTAATTTCCAATAATAAATTCAAGAAAAACCAAAAAACTATTTCCACATTGATTTAGTTACTTTGTAATTCTTCTTTGACTGCTTTACTTTCGCAAGCCTGTCAAACTGCTGAAGCACATGTTAATCATAGCGCCTGGAAACTGATTATTCATCGTCTTATCTTCGAGACGAGCAAGTAACGGATTAAGCAAGATGAGCGGACAATAAATTGGTCCAAACAACCAAACGAAACATTATGACATAAAACTTATCAAATGGGCCTAATGTGCCTAAGACTAAAACAATATAATACACAATCCGGGGTAGCCCGGGGAGAGCCCCTAGTATATATGTAAAGTTAACTTTTCTCTCTCTTCTGGTGCTGCCACCTCATCAAGAAAAACAACACAAATTTCAGCTTTCACTTATTAAAATGGGACAGCATTCGAGAACAATAAACAACAAAATATTTCATGCCAAAACATAACAACTATACGAATTTTTTTTTTTTAATTTCATTTTCTATTTTAACTTTATTTTCTTAAAGTATTTTTTTACTGTATTTTACAAAGTCATAATAAATATTATATTTTAATATCACTACCATATTAACTTATGACTTTGACATTCAGATTGAAAAGCATCTAAATATGGATATAAATACAAAATAATTGAAAAAAACCAATTTTGATAACATTGGCTGAAGAATAATAAAACCAAAAACCAAAAATACAAAAATAACATAGGCTAAAAAGTAAAAACAAAAAAAATCCACATTTAAAGAAATGATAGAAAATATAAAACTAAAAATTAGAATTTAAAGCCGATCAATAATATTTAATAAATAAATGAAAAGAAGAGCCAATATATAATGAACATAACTAAAGCTAATAAGTAATGAACATAAAATTAAAGCCAAAAAATCACTATAACTAAAAAAATATAATCTTTAATCAAATAAAAAAAATCCTAGAAAGCGAAATTTAAGAAAAAAACCAATACAAATTCACATTTAAAGAAATGATAGCAATATAAAAAACTAAAAATCCTTATTTGTAATCAATCAGTAATATTCAATAATTAATGAAAAAGCCAAAAAAATTATGATACAATAACTAAAGAAAATACAATAATGCTAGAAAGAAAAATTAAGAAAAAAAAATTAAAATCAACATTTGGAAAAATGATAGAAATGTAGA
>KE153682.1:0-18575 GCA_000411075.1 Sisymbrium irio | reverse complement strand
AAAGGTTGGTCTGTGATTATGGTTTCCCTCTCCCTTCCCTTCAATACTCCAAAAAAAAAATCTCTAAAGGTCAAAAAGAAGTGATTAAGGGCGTTGATGGTGACCCCATTGACTCCCATGTTTCATGAAAATCTGTCCAGAGCGTTCAGCTGATAAAAATAAAATAAATTGATACCCTAGTAAGGAAAAATCAGCTGAATGGAAGTGAGAAAAGGGAGAGAAAACCTGAAGCAGAACCTTTATAATAAGCAGTATCTTGAACATGTAAGAGTCCATGTGTTCTCTGATCGATATTCCCTCATTGAGACCGCATTTTAAACTAAATAAGGCCAATGATGGTGAACTTGGATATCTCTTATGGGCTGTGGGTAGGAATTTAGGATGGTTACTAAGCTTGAGGGGAGGTAGTGGATGTATTTCTAAAGTTGATGCTGTTTGATGTGGATCACAAAGGTGGTGGTTGATTTGGTATTCTAAAGGATATGTGAGTTCCCAGTTATTTTCATACCTCTTTCGCTGGTTTAGTTTTCTGTTTTGCTTGAGGGCAATCAAAAGCTAAGTCTGGGGGAGTTGATATATCGTGGTTTTTACTGGTTTTATCCACGGTATAAGTTGTGTTTTTAAAGTCTTTTAGTGTCTTTTGAGTCTTGTTAGAATCTTTTACAAGTTTAGGTACGTTCTAGACTATTTTGGAGATATTGGAGCATTTTGGGAGCTTTGCAGCTGAAAAGCAGAAGTTGGAGCGGATATTTGGAGTTGGTGTCGTTCGACACTTTGCGCGTTCAGAAATTCCTTCCCTGGTTTTTTACAAGTTTGGAAAAATAAGAAAAGCCCCAGAAGTCTCAGATATTTACAAGACAAGTCCCTACATATTTTAGACTATTATTAGGTTTTGAAAGTCATTGTTTTAGACTGACGCATTATTCTACCATACTTTGAGAGAGATTGCTTTGGAGAGACAAGTCTGAACTCATTTTGTTAGAGAGAGAAGATTTCGAACTCCTTTATTTCTCTATTTAGTTTCTTAATGCAACTTATTCAGTCAATGATTATGTTTTCATTAATTATGTCTGAGTAATCTGCTTGTTAGATCTGAGGATTTCTAGGTTTTGATGAATAGTTAGATTGGATTGAATTGTTAGAAAAGTCTTATAGGTTATTCCTCTAGATTGAATTTAATGCTAGTTCTTGATTGATCACCTGGAATTTAGATCATAGGATAGTTAATAGACACAAAAGTATTATTGATTTCTTTAACTTGTCTTAGGGCAACAAATATCTATCTGCAAAGAAATTTGGTTTAGAGATTTTGTGAACTTATCGAACTTGAACTTAATGCATGTTTATATCTTAGAACTCGTAAAGGAATTTGGTTTTCTAGGTTGTTAGACATAGAAATCTCTGCAACGAAAGTTGATTGCTTTTAATATTGAGATTCGAGTTTAAGGACGGTGCTTAATAAATCCCTGGCATTCTTTCTGGTTTGCAATTCTGATCTACTGAAAGGACTTCCCCAAGTCTAGCTTTTCGTCTACTGAACTTACAAACTCATTTTAATTTTGTTTGCTTGCTGTTCAATTACATTCACAACTGTTTAGCTTAATTCGACACCCAATTAGTCTATTGTGTGCACAACTGAATCTATGTGGAATTCGACCCCTAAATACTATCTCGATCTCTTAGATTGGAGAGTAGCTATAGGGTAAATTTGAGCAGATCAATGGACTTCGTCAACAATGTACCTTTGGGCCCTAATTCAGTGAAGGTGTTGGTTGAGACGGTCATTGACAGAGATGCATTCCTCTGGAGACCTGCGCCGAACATGTTTAGTATTGCTCAAGCTGTAGGACAAACTATTGCATGGCCTCAGGATTATGTTATTGCTATTGACCAGGAGTTAGAACCAGAAGACACTACGCCTAAGGTAAAACTCATCTGATTGAATTTACTTAGGATTTGTTTGCTTCATCTTAATGTTTTTTATTGGTTGTTTTGTTTCATAGAGCCCAAATACAACTCCGATGAACAAATGCAAACTTCTACATTGGCTTTCAAATGCTGATGAACCTGTGGCCGAAGGCCGTTGGCAGACTCATGATCCTAAAGCTTTGGTAAATGACCTTCCTCTTGGACTAAATGCCATTAAAGTATTTGTGGATGTGGTTTATAAACCTGAGACATTTCTTTGGCGGCCAACAGAAGAACTCTCAAATCTTCAGGATTCTTTGTAGTCGTTTGTAGCATGGCCAGTCAACAGAATTGTATTCGACGATTTAAATACAGATGCACCACATACAGCATATCCTTGTATGCAGTCACAAGTACTCACTCCAGCAGCTCCTGTGAAGAGTTCAAAACCACTTTCACAATCTCCTTCAGCTTCCTCTCAGGTAATTTTTAATGTTAATTTAAATCACTTATACAATAGGTTAATAATTATGATCACGAGAAGTGATGCATTTGCTAACCCTTACATATCACTTATACTCTGCAGCATAGTTGTACAAAACGGAATGTTAAGGAGGGTCAGAAGTGCAGACAGCTGGACGTTACCGGTCAGATGAGGGTTGTTGCAGAAGGATGCTGGTCTTCAAATACCCAGACCAGTTAGTGCATTTTGTTCCATTAGGTAATAATGCGGTCCGTGCGTGTGTGGGTTGATGTAGTGAAGGTAAATGATGCCATGGTTTGGAGGCCTTCTTCTGCAATTGAGTTTATGAAGGATGATATTGGTACCACTATAGCATGGCCTGAAGACAAAGTTGTCATCATTTGATGTCGAGTAAGAAATGTATCATCTACTTATTTTTCTTTACAAATAAGACATGCTTTGTTTGTTTGAGATTTGTAACTTTGAATTGTATGTTCCTTGGAATTATGGCAAGAATGTTGCGTGTGGGATAATATATTTTCTATTATGGAATACAATTTCAGCTTCATTACAGGTTTCATTTTTTTTGTAATTGAAACAGTTTATATGAATCAGAAGAGCAACCTTATTGATCAGAATAGCGTATAAATTGAAGTTATGGAACACTCACTGACAGCTCATAATAGAAGTTAAAACTTAGATATATATAGCTCCACACAATGCTACTAAATGTAATCAAATTGCACTAACAAAGAGCTATTAAAACTGGAGTCATAGCAACGAAAGATAGCTACAAATGAATTAACTATAACAAATTAAATCTACTATTATACAATATTATATAACACGTTTTATGTATTATTAATAAATATAAAACAGCATTACAAATATCTTATTATATGTTACCCTACTATAGTGTCTCATAAAAACGCTATCAAATACTTTCACTCTATTATAGCGTAGCTTTTAATAGCATTTATGAAAATGCTATAATAATAGTAACATAGGTCTACTCGTCGGCTATCAATACTCATATTTGTTGCTGTGTAATTAAGAGAATATTCATGCAATTTTTTTATTTTATATGATATTATATGATAAATTCATGTTTATATTTCATTACCATTATTTTAATGAGAGTCTCTAATTCAAGTACTTGACTGAAACATTCCACAAATTCTTTAGAGAAATATAAAAAAATGTATGATCACTAGAATGTGACATTACCAAAAGCTCATAATGATTTTTTGAATCTAAAAGTTACGAGACTTTAAAGTTTGTAAGTAAAGCTATGTTGGAGATTGTTCTCAATATGAAATTATGTGAAAAGAAATCAGCAATTCATATATGTTAAAGAAAACATATTATATGTTCCACACAAATAATGTTGTTCTACAGACACATTAGAGAGTTATTAAAAGTATTATATATCTATATATTATCTCACTGAGACTAAACAAAATAATAAGCTAGTGAAAAGTCATAAGAAAGTGTGACATCATAAGCTAGAAATAAGACAACCACACTAATACAATTGGTCAATGAAAGCTATAAAAGTGGTTTCAGATGTGAATATGGATATATATGAATATGGTAAATGTCAAGTTTGAGATAAATGAGTTTTATTTCTCAACTCAGATTTTTACTAGAAGTGAAAATATAAAGATGGTAGTAAACATAAGATATTTCTATCATAATAGAAAATTGTGTAAGCAATCCAAGTTTATGAAAAACTTATTAAATTCTCAAAAAGAGGATATATGAATACTTTTATGCAATGCATGCAATTACAATATTTTATGCATTTTTTATTTTATTTTGGTAAAACTGTCTTTATATTTCGAAATCTCAAAAGTTATAAGGATTTAAGATAGAACATGACCCAAGTAGGGGGTGTTATTGATTCTAAATTAGGATTTAATTCGACATTGATAAATTTGCAAAGTTATCATCTCAAGGAAAAAATTAAAGAATCCTAAATTTCATATTAATGAACATCCAGAAGAGTTTGT
The DNA here is from genome assembly GCA_000411075.1 of Sisymbrium irio. NCBI lineage: Eukaryota > Viridiplantae > Streptophyta > Magnoliopsida > Brassicales > Brassicaceae > Sisymbrium > Sisymbrium irio. The sequence goes on along the minus strand of KE153682.1, from coordinate 14,192 downwards.
TCACAGTAAAAACTTAGATTAATGAGATTTTAAGGAAATCATATATCGAGACAATAACCAAAGGAATTAATACATTTTAAATCACAATTATATCTCAAGGCAGTCAAATTTTATTGCAGAAATTTATTTGCATTTTATATTGGATTAGTACTACACAAAGTTTAATAAAATAGAGATAAAAGATTGTAAAACAGAATTTTACAAAATATATCATTGTTTAGCACGAACTCGTTAGACCACTATAGTTCAATAAAGATGCAAAAGATAATCAAATATTATTAAAGAACAATAAGATTATGTGATGCATACTCACAAGATAAGATGGTAATATGATTTACACCAACAATATAGATTTAGAATCTATTACTGGCTATAAGGAGATACTGGTGGGCTAATCAACCACCATGTATCTAAATAATTCTGGTGAATTCATGTGTTTTCTCCTAGAAGTGTTGAAAATCTAAAAAATATATTGATACACAAAATGCAGTAGCATTTATTTGAACCAAGCCAACAAATAATTAACAGTTTCCCCATGATTAGTTTTGGCTCAGAAACCAAATATTTCTCATCTTATAATTTTGGATATATAATATATATTTCAATTGCTCTATCACATAATTTTAAGATGAATCTTTAAAAAAGGATGAGAATATATGTTGAATATGAATCTCCATTGATACTTAAGATTTAAAAACCTTCTGTAAATGATTTAAGTAATGCTTAGACTGAAATTTAAATGAGTCAGTCTTTCCAACAGTAATGGGAGACAAATAAATAAACAGCTGAAAAAGAAAATGATTTGAAATGAATTATCAATGATCCTTGGACTCAAGAATTAGAATTAAAAGTCCAAAAGATAATTTTTTTTATAAAGTTAACTAAAATAATTGCCAGACTTATTTACTGATCCAAATAAAATAAAGTTATAAAGTTACATATACTAGCTGTACATGGTCCAATAAAATTGATGTTCCATAAGGACAATATCAATCTGCTAAATGAGTATTGGTTCCAAAATCTCAAAAAAGAAAAACCGAGATAATAAATATTTTTTTAATGATCTCCAAAAAGAGACATTAAACACGATAAAGAAAGAAACCCAGGCCTGAGATAAGGAAGAGATCTGAATAAGTTATGTCATGTGTGGAATAAAATGGAACCATAAAAGCAAATCAAAATTGATAATAAATTTGCATGCAATGTAGCAGTTGAAATGATGAATGAGAAAGAGGATCATGAAAGAAAGTCTATTTAAAAAGTGTACACAGAGAAATGATTGGCCAATTTGGAAAGAAGCAATAGACACAACAAATGAAAATCTCTAAGAAAAAGAAAAGTATGTGTATCAGTACGACTAAAAGTAGTAATAAAGTTAAATATGGAATAAGACTTAATGCTAAAATTGTATGAATATAAGATTGGTTATAAAAAGATATAGTCTTATGTGGTGGATGTAACAACTTTTAAGTTCTTTAATAGTCTGGCAAGAACTTAACTTATACAACCCGCTGAATAATAATAATTATATGAAACACCATTATAGATATTCCAGAAGGATAAATCTTAGAAAGATTGATGGTATTAAAATTATGTTCTCTGGAACTCAAGGTATTTGATCGAGTTAAGACAAATTCGTTTCATGAAGTAAAATTAGAAAATAAATATTATGGGCTGAGTCAAATTTACATATGCATATTTTCAAAGGAGTATGGATCACTAAAATCTTTAATCTAATCATCATTGAAACTTTTCAAATGTTATCACAAGTAGTTTGATGAAAATAATATGTGATCCTATTTGAACATATTTGTCAAAGCTCTTATAGAGTTATTGTAACTCGTAGTTTCGAAGAACATATTCTTGGAAAGATAACATTGTTTTTATTTATTTCAAATTGAATATTAAGGAAAGATGGATATCCTTCTAGGATTTACATAAAAAATGATCATATATTTTTGGTATTAAAGTGCCAGATTTAAAATTTGTTTGAGCATGTTACTAATATTTTAATATTAAAAGATGTGCTTTTGTATGACAAAAAAGAAATTCATAATAGTAACTTTGAGCAGAGAGCATGAATAACATATATTACAATAAAATGTTATAAGAAAATATGTAAAGAGAATTGGTCTGAAATCCAAACAGACCAAAAAATATTGTCTATGTTAAAACGGTAATATGAGCTAGAAGTTCAATGACTTTAAATATTATATGAAATTCTACCAAGTATTCATGGAGGTTGTGGCCAATTATTTAAAGATTATATATATATATATATATAATTTTGAATGCATATCCTGAAGATTATATTACAGGGGGGAGAAATATGATAATGTACGAGACTGTACTCTTTTTTCTTCTAAAGGTTTTTATCCCACTGAATTTTTCCTTGAAATTTTTTTAATAAGGCAGTAAACAACATACAAAGATAAACATACAAAAAGAACAATTGTCATAATACAAAGAATGAAAGTCTATCATTTCTCCATATTCTTCTCCATGTATTAATGAGATAAAGAAAATCGAAGAGAATAATCAAGATGAATCATCAGTAACACCGAAACACTGCAGAAGAAAGGTGATGCTCGTATTATACCAATTGATTCAATTGAAGATTTGACAGACACATTTACCAAAACACTACTACTTTCAAGAAGTTAGTTCACTGTATTGAATTGCGCTGTCTCAAAGATCTCGATGTATGTACTCATTAGGGGGAGTAATTGCGCATTGTACTCTTTTTCCCTTAACCATGGTTTTTCCCAATGGATTTTCCTAGCAATGTTTTTAATGAGATAACATGTTAAGCGCATTAATAAATATTTCACTATAATAGACATCTAAGGGGGAGTGTTATGTATAATTAGATGTCCATATTAGATGTCCATGTTAGGTCCATTAGGTTTAGTCCTAATGACTTCACCACTTTAAATTTCTATATAAATGAGCTCTCACTTCATGATTGAATACATAATTCTATCATCTTATATTCTCTCTATAACAGTTTGTTATTTGTAAAATATATTTAATATAAATATAAGTATAATTGTCTTGTTATGAAATAACTTAATTACTAGACCTACTATCACGAAAATGAGAAGAGATGAGAAGATGAGAATGCTTTATGATTTATGCTTTTGGTTGGTTATTGTTGTATTACATGAAAGAATAATCTCTATTTATAGGGGAAATACAATAAGAAACTCATATGAAGTTACATATGATCTAAGGTAGAGTAACAAATGGTAAGTTACTCTTGATAGACATTTATTAGTTTCATAACACTCCCCTTTGAATATCGACCACTTGCGCTCTCTACTGCCTCGTTAAAAACCGTATCAGGAAAACGCTGTGGGACAAAACCTTGATAAGGGAAAAATAGTGTAGCTGCGCGAAAACTCCCCCTCAAATCACTAACTCCAGTGTCTGCAGATCTTGTAGGTGACGCATTCCAATGTTATTGACATGTTTACGAAATACTGTTGTGGGAAGTGATTTAGTAAACAGATCTGTTGAGTTGTCAATTGATCGAATATACTTGATTTTGATCTTTTTATTCTTCTCAAGTCCTGGGTGTAAAAAAAGTACTTTGGCGGAATATGTTTCGTTATATCGCTCTTAATATACCCTTCTTTAATTTGGGCAACACATGTAGCATTATCTTCAAACAGAATAGTTGTATCATTGCTAAATGGGATTCTACCTGCTTCTTGGATATGTCGTATCATATATCTGATCCATACAGATTATTTACTTGCTTCATGTAGTGCAATAATCTCGACATGGTTTGATGATGTAGTAACAAGTGTTTTTTTTTTGGGAACGCCATGATATCGCAGTACCTCCACGGATAAAAACAGACCCAATTTGTTATCGGGCTTTATGAGGATCAGACAAATAACCTGCATCTGTAAAACCGATTAATTCTGATTTTGAATTTTTTGCATAAAATAAAATAAAGTCAATCATTCCTTGGAAATAATAAAATATTTGCTTAATTCTGCTCCAATGCCTTTTTGTGGGACATGAGCTATATATTGCTAATAAATTAACAGCAAAAGCTATGTCTGGCCGAGTACAATTAGCAAGGTACATGAGAGCACTAACCGCACTCATATATGGTACTTCATGACCAAGTACATCATCGTTATCCTCACAAGGACGAAAGGGATCTTTCTCAGTATTGAGGGATCTCCCCACCATTGGTGTACTTATAGGGTTTGCTTTATCCATGTTAAAGCGTTTCAGGATCTTTTTTGTATAGTTTGATTAGTGTAAGAATATACCACCTTTAAGGTGTTCAATTTGTAAACTAATACAAAACTTAGTTTGTCCAAGATCCTTCATTTCCAATTCCCTTTTTAAGTAACTCACTGCTTCTTGAATTTCTGTATGGGTTCCAATGATATTCAAATCATCAAGATAAACAACAATCACAAAAAAATCCAGAGGATGTTTTCTTAATAAAAACACATGGACAAATTGTGTTATTGATATACCCTCTTTTAATCAAATGGTCACTTAGGCAGTTATACCACATACGGCCAGATTGCTTTAATCCACATAACGATCTTTGTAATTTGATCGCGCATATCTCTTTGGGTTTTGATTTCAATGCTACATGCATTTTTAATCCTTCAGGGAAATTCATATAAATATCATTTTCAAGAGACCCATACAGATAAGCAGTTACAACATCCATCAGTTCCATCCATAACAAGAGAATACGGTTCCTCATAATCGACTTCAGGCCTTTGAGAAAACCTTGTGCAACAAGACGAGTTTTAGATCTGACAATCTCATTTTTTTCGTTTCGTTTTCGAATGAAAATCCACTTACACCCAACTAATTTTGCATTTGTGGTGTAAGGACAATAGGTTAAAAAAAATTTCTCTTATTAAACGAGTCTAGCTCAGCTTTTATTGCACCATTCCATTGTATCCAATCAAGCGTTGCTTGACACTCTGTTACTGATTTTGGCTCTGGATCATCGATGTCATTATCTATTTCTTTTGAAACAAAAAACAAAAAATGGCCTTCCATATCCTCCATTTCATTTATATTCCATACTTTTCTGTTATGGATATAATTGACGGAAATCTCGAGATTCTCTGTTTCTCTAGAGTTTCTCTTGTCATTCTGAGGCTCCAAAATTTTCTCAGTTTGTGTTTGTTCTGGAACACATTTATTTGGGACAGGCTCATTTTCTTATCACTAGATTTTCTCTTTCTAGAGTTTTTGTCTTTCGACCCCATTGGTCGTCCACGTGTTAAACGGATATCAGACTCATTTGATAAACCTCCACCCATAATCTCATTAGTAATTCCAGCCGTGCTGAAACATTTGCAGCAGCTATATGAAATTTTGTTACCCTTCTTAAATCAGTTAATGCATCGGGTAATTTATCAGCTATGTTTTGCAAATGTTTTATCTTTTGAACTTCAAGTTCACGCTTATTTGTAGGAATATCAAGATGAGATAAACTTGGCACATTCCATGCAATTTCAGTTATGGCTTGACCACTATCTCCGCCTAATGCTGGGAATTCACTTTCATCGAACTGGGAGTCAGCAAAATAAGCTGTAAATATATCACCAGTTTGTGGTTCAAGATATCTAATTATTGAAGATGATAGATATCCAACATATATTCCCAATCTTCATTGGGGTCCCATTTTTGTACGTTGCGGGGGAGTAATTGGTACATATACAACACAACCAAATACTTGAAGATGTGATATATCAGGCTTTAGGCCATGTATTATCTGCACCAGGATTATTTATTATATGCTCTAGGCCTGATTTGAATCAGTGCTGCAGAATGCAAACTTGCATGTCCCCGTATATATATTGGGAGCTTTGTTCTCATGATTAAGGGTCTGGCAATAAGTTGGAGGTGTTTAATCAATGATTCGGCCAATCCATTCTGTGTGTGAACATGCACAACAGGATGTTCAACATCAATGCCAACTGCCATACACTAATCATTAAAAGTTTCTGATGTGAATTCACCAGAATTATCAAGCCTAACTTTCTTGATCGCATGATCAGGAAATTATGCTATTAGCTTGGTTATCTGAGCCATAAATCTGGGAAAAGCCATATTTCACGTTGTTAATAAACAAACGTGAGACCATCTGTTGGATGCGTCTGAAGCACCATAAAATATCGAAATGGTACACTTGACGGATGAATAGGTCCATAAATGTCACCATGAATTCGTTATACCAACGTGGGTGACTAAATTGTGTCTCTGCTTGTGGATGGTCTTATGATAAGCTTCTTTCTGAACAAGCAACACAATTATTTCATCCGATTGAAAATCTTCTTCTTTTTCAATGTATGACCACGAGAATATTGAAGCAAACAAAGGATAAAATATTCTGATCATCCGTACAGACTTGGTGTGCCAGTCGCAATAACCTGTGAGTTGCAAGTAACAGTCTAAGGCTTAAGAAGAAGCAATGACCATTACCTGTGCTGTGCGCTTAATATCAAATGTTCTCTTCTAGATGGTTGACTCCACATCCAACCGTTGAGACCAAAGGAAGAGAGAAGGATCACATGTTGCTTTAAGCTTGTTGACCATTGTGAACAGTCACCATCACTCTTGGGCAACAAACCTTCACGACCAACCACACACATCCCTTTCTCATTTTTGTAGCCGTTTGTGGCATTGTCTATAAGAAGCATCTAGCATACATTTGTAATAATCAAGTTAAGGATACAAATCCTTATCCCACACATTCAATCTAATACACTTTCACATTCACACTAAATCTTCTTATTAATTCTTCAAATTACTCTTTAAATTCTTATATGGTATCAGAGCTTGGATAATTATACTCTTGACTCTTGGGAAATTCTCTAAACATTTCTTAAAATCATTCACAAAATTTTTGAGTTTTAAAACTCAGTTCTTCAATCTTTACCCGTTGGATAATAGCTCTCTTCAACTGCCTTTTATTTCCATCTTCTTCAAAGAGTTCATAAGAATTACCAGTTCCCTTCATTCATCCCTCATTCACTCCCTAGTCTCACAATCTGGGTGCTAAAAACATTCAGCCAAAACCGGGACACTTTTTTACCCAGCGGACAATAGAAGTTCATCTTCCTCCTGCGAACTGAAAAATGGAGAACAACAAGACATTATCACTTCCTGTCACCCTCAAAGGCGCAGACAACTACATTCTATGGTCAAGAACCTCCAAAGTAGTTCTATGTGGTCGCAAGGTCTTCCAACATGTTGAACAAGAGGGAAGCAAGACGAGTGGGAAGAAGACTGCTGAAGATGAGGACTGGTATTCTGTAAACCAGGCTGTTTTAGCAGCGCTCCAAGGCTCGCTGAGTCTCCCTGTCCTGGAAGCATACTCATACTGTGAGAGTGCCAAGGAATTGTGGGACACCATTAAGGCTGTATTTGGAAATGTCTCCAATCTTACTAGAGTCTCTGAAGTCAAAAGATCAATCAACAGTCTTCTTCAAAATGGAGCAGAGTTTAATGACTATTTTGGCAAGTTCAGGTCACTATGGGCTGAACATGATATATTAAGACCGGCCTCCATGGATTCGGCTGTGATTAATGAAAGAAGGGAGTAAGACAAGTTGTTCTCTTTGCTAATGACCTTGGATCCAGCTTACAATGACCTGATAAAGCAGATATTGAGAGGAACCACTCTGCCCAACCTTGAGGAAGTTTGCTCCCAAATCCAAAAAGAACAAGGAACACTCGGCTTATTTAGCAGCAAAGGTTGCGAACTCTCTCTTGCGAACAAGGCAGTGGAGGCAACTGCTAAAAAAGGGCATTACCATCCGGGAAAACGCACCAACAACTATTGTACCTCTATGTGCAGCCATTGCAAGAAGACTAGCCATATCAAGGAACAATGCCGGGAGCTCCATCCTCATCTTAGGAACTATCCACCTTCATTAGGCCGGTGGGACTCACACTCCTCACGCACCTCTAGACCATGGAGAGACAACCGTGATTCCAGAGAATCCAAAGCTCATACAGCCTCCGGTCAACCTGGAAATCTAACTACAGGTGGCCCTTCTGCCTTGGCTGCCCATGGGAATACAGCTTCCTCCTCCATGGCGAATACAACTGAGTATGTGAAAAAATCAGACCTTGATGCACTCATCAAGGCACTTAAAGAATCTGATAACAAGTCTAAACCTATGAGCCTTCATGCCTCTTGCAGTATTGCTAAATCATTAAATACTGATGGACAACCATTAATAGTTCATTAAGGGGCTAGCCATCACATGATTATTAAGCTCAAATTGATTAGTGATATTAAGCCTGCCTTAGAATATGTTAGCATTGCTAATGGGGAACAAGTTAAGATAGAAGGTATTTGTAATCTAAAACTGTTTAATAAAGAATCATCAGCCCTTACATGCCTACCTTTACATCAAATTTATTATCTTTTAAGACGGCTACTACTGATTTAAATTTTCTTGCTATATTTGGTCCTAATGAGGTTTCATTTCAGGATATTAAAACAAGTAATGTTCTTGAAAAAGGAACTACAAAGAGGGAACTTAATGTGCTTGAAGACATTAAGCCCACCTCTCATCTATCTTGTGATTTTGTATTAATTTTAATGTAGCAACCAATGCAATTTGACATGCTAGACTAGGACATCCTCATTACAAGGCTTTAAACTTATTATTGCCTAATTTTCAATTTTAAAATAAGGATTGTGAGACTTGTATTCTTGGTAAACATTGAAAATCAGTTTTCCCCAAATCAAACACAATTTATGAAAATTGTTTTGACTTGATTCATTTTGATGTGTGGGACATCACTTTGTTTATCTAGGAAGAATCACAAATATTTTGTCACTTTCATAGATGAAAAATAAAAGTAAACTTGGTTAACATTACTTCCATCAAAAGATAGGGTGTTAGAAGCATTTATTAATTCCCATGCTTATGTGACTAACCATTATAATGCCAAAGTTAAAATTTTAAGATCAGATAATGGAGGGGAATATACTAGCCATGCATTCAAACAATTTCTGGGCAAACAAAGAATGCTTCACCAAACAAGCTGTCCTTATACACCAGAGCAGAATGGTGTAGCTGAAAGGAAGAACATGCACTTAATGGAGGTAGCAAGATCTATGATGTTTCACTCCAATGTACCAAAATGTTTTTGGGGAGATGCAGTGTTCACATCCTTTATCTTATCAACCGTCTACCAACACGAATCCTCCTTGACAAATCTTCATTTGAGGTACTGAACCACTCCAGCCCCTCTATTGATCATTTAAGGGTATTCGGTTGTGTGTGCTATGTACTTGTACCAGGAGAGAACATGAACAAACTCGACGCCAGAAGCATTAAGAGTATGTTCATTTGATATTCCTACACTCAGAAGGGATACAAGTGCTTAGTGATAAAAACTGGTAAGGTCGTAGTCTCATAGGACGTTAAGTTCTTGGAAAACAAAGGATATTCTGCTGAAAGTATTGGGGGAGTCTTCAGAACCTAGCACAGTCTCAGTCTGACCGCGAGACTCATCAGCGACAACTGTTTGATAACCTTGGGCTCAGCCCACCTCACCGCGCCCCAGTGGCTCCTTCCACTCCGCTTGCTCCTGAGGGGGAGGCTGAGGATGTTCATGATCAAGCTGCGGGTCAAAATGATGATCAAACTGAATCTGAGGTTTATGAGGATGTGGAATCAGTGGACATTGAAAAGAAACAAGGACAAGAAGAGCCAACACCTGAAGTTGAACAACTGGTAATTCTAAGAAGAAGCCAAAGGTTCAGAAAAGTTTCATCAACATAACCTGAACAGCTATCAGAGGCTCCAAGAAGAAGTCAAAGGATTAGAAAAAAATCCTCCACCTGTGTATTACAACAGTCTTGCGATTGCTCACCCATCATTAGAGAATTTTTCTCTGGCACATATACCTTGAAACCACCAAGCCTTCATTACTATCCTGGATCAAGAGGAAGTCCCAAGAACATATGAAGAGGCTAAAGAACACATTGTGTGGAGAGATGCAGTTGGAGAAGAAACAAATGCAATGAAAAGAAACCATACTTGGAAAGAAGCAGATCTACCTAATGAAAAGAAGACTCTGAGTTCCAAGTGGGTGTTCACTATCAAGTACAAAAGAAATGGAGAAATTGAGAGATACAAGGCAAGGCTGGTTGCAAGAGGTTTCACACAAATCTATGGAGAGGACTACCGTGACACTTTTGCCCGAGTTGCCAAACTACATACTGTTCGTGTAGTACTATCCATAGCAACCAATCTCAAGTGGGAGTTATGGAAAATTGATGTGAAGAATGCCTTCCTTCAGGGGGAGCTTGAGGAAGAAGTGTATATGACACCACCACCAGACCTTAATGTTATTGTTAAACCGGGAAAGTACTTAGACTGAGGAGGCTATTTATGGGCTGAAACAATCACCTAGAGCTTGGTACAGGAAGCTGAGCATGACACTACTTGACTGTGGATTCAAAAAATCAGAGGCTGATCACAATCTTTTCACCTTGCAAAGCCAAGAAGGTATTGTAGTCATTCTCATCTATATAGATGATATTGTCATATCTGGGAATGACAAGGTTGGCATTCAAGACACTAAAACTTATTTAAAATCAGTTTTTGATATTACAGATCTTGGTAAACTAAGGTACTTCCTCGGGATAAAAGTTTGCAGATAAAATGAGGGTTTCTTCTTATCTCAAAAGAAGTACACACTTGATCTCTTGAATGAAACAGGTATTGATCATGATCGGGTGGCCAAAACGCCTCTTGAAGATTCTTATAAGATTCATGAACAGGAGAAGAGTGGAGAAGATCAGCTGTTTGAAGATGTTAAGCTATACCACAGATTGGTGGGGAAACTCATCAACCTAACACTCACCAGACCAGACCTATGTTTTGCAGTGAATCAAATCAGCCAACATATGCAAGAACCAAGGATGTCAGATTGGAGGATGATTGGTCGCATTTTCAGATACTTAAAAGGCACACCGGAGCAAGGAATATGGATGGGGCGCAATGAAATTACTGAACTGGTGGGTTATTGTGATGCTGATTGGGCTGGAGACAGAAGACAGAAGATCCACAACTGGTTACTGCACATTTTTTGGAGGAAACTTGGTCACTTGGAAGAGTAGGAAGCAAGAGATTGTAGCCTGCTCCAGTGCTGAAGTTGAATACCGAGCAATGAGGAGGTTAACCACTGAACTTATGTGTTCAAGATGCTGCAACAAGACTTGGGAAGAGATATGACTACTCCTATTACATGCACTGTGATAATCAAGCTGCTATTCACGTAACATCCAACTCAGTCTTCCATGAGAGAACTAAACACATTGAAGTTGACTGTCACAAAGTTAGAGAACAAATGCAACTTGGAGTCATTCTTCCATACTACACCAAGAGCTCTGATCATTTGGCTGATGTGTTCACCAAAGCCGCATGTCTGAAGACTTGTTAGTTTATTCACGAGAATCTTGGCCTGGTTCCACTATCTCAGCCTGAGCTCAACATCCAAAGATTGTGATACTCACACTCTTTTTCCCTTATGTACAGCTCTTTCCCAAAGAGGTTTTGCTTGCTAATATTTTTAATGAGGTGAAGTGTCACAGCTCCAAGCTGAACCACTCGCATCATTCTTCTGGTTAAGCTTGAGGGGGAGTATTGATTCAATATTCTGATCATCCGTACAGACTTGGTGTGCAAGTCGCAACAAGCCGTGAGTTGCAAGTAACAGTCTAATGCTTAAGAAGAAGCAATGAACATTACCTGTGATGTGCGCTTAATATTAAATGTTATCTTCTAGATGGTTGACTCCACATCCAACCGTTGAGACCAAAGGAAAAGAGAAGGATCACATGTTGCCTTAAGCTTGTTGACCGTTGTGAACAGTCACCATCACTCTTTGGAAACAAACCTTCACGACCAACCACACACATCCCTTCCTCATTTTTGTAGCCGTTTGTAGCATTGTCTATAAGTAGCATATAGCATACTTGTAATAATCAAGTTAAGGATACAAATCCTTATCCCACATATTCAATCTGATACAATTTCACATTCACACTAAATCTTCTTATTAATTCTGCAAATTAGTCCTAAAATTCTTATAGAGAATTCTTAATAATTTTTCGCATCATTATGGTACCAGGATGGCCTAACCGTTCATGCCAAAATTTAAAATTTCAATGAATTTCAGGTAATTTTTCTAACATATACTTCTTTCCATCTATAATTGAGGAAATGCACAAATATTCAATAATATCTTCGTTCATGGTCTTAATATGATAATCATTCAAATGAATATCCTTAAAGCTCTGGGAATCGGAATTCACACAATGTATTTTGGGAAAGTAATTCGATTATTGGGTCCCGAAAGCTCTGGAGTTGAGAAACTAAATAAAAATATGACAACTAACATCGAAAAGATGGATTTTATTATCGATAATTTTTCTCGAACAAAGGAAAAAATAAGCAATAAAGGAAGAGTTGTGAATTGCCTAAAAATCATAAGTATGAAAAGTATGCGAAGAAATTATTTCCCTTGAAAGCTTTACATCGATAACTATTTATACAGACAACTTTAAACCTAAACTAGCCAAATTCCCGATGTGGGAGCCTATATCATCACTTTTCCATTGACTTCAAGGAATCTTCAAGAATCATCGAGAAACTTCCCGTGCAGCTCGGCATTGACTTCTTGGTTTAACGATTTGTTCAGTTTGACTTTCCGGTTCGATTTAAGTTAACATTTTACCGTTTCGACAGATAAAAACGTTAAGATGTTTTCCGAAAAACAACGCGAAGTTCCGCAAAACATTAGGAAGTTTACAAAAATATTAACGAAAGCTCAGAATAGCTTAGGGAAAAGATGAAAAGATCGCCCGGCTCTGCAAAACATCTTGTGACAAGATGATGCCGAGCGGGTCATGCATTGTTGAAGACACCGTCCAGCTCGGCCGGCCTCTTGGACAAGATTAGGGCCGAGCCGATCATGTCTTTGCACCATCATCGTCCGGTTCGGCCGGGATCTCCCACGCAGCAATCAGGAGACTCGTCCGGCTCGGAAATCATGGGCGAGGCAGCAGGCGCCGAGCTGTTCATGTCTTCATTAAACTATTTTTATGGAAAACGTAAAACTATCCTTTATATGAATTCCCGAAAAAACGGTCAAAATCATGATTTTTTGAACCGGCTCGGCATTTGCCCATGGAAAAGTCATGCCAAGACGATCAGCATTTTTATCTCTAGGATCAGCAAGCCGAACAGCAACGTTCAAGTTAGTGGCCGGATCTGCATCGTACCCCTGACGCCCGTCGAGCCGGATGATTTCTTATTAACCGAAAATATTCAAATATGGAAACTTTCTTCGATATTTAAATATTTTAATCGTTAATTCCAGAAGTGTAGGTTTTGACCCCAACATTTAGTCCCCCAGCTCGTTAATTTCAGGTATGATGTTTGATTTTCTCCAAGTGAAGTCTTTAGGTTGGCTTTGTCATCATGGCTGCTTTGATGGTAAAGATCGGTTTGGAATATACTTATGATATTGTCTCGTTAAAAACCTTTACTATGAAAACCCCAATGGGAAAAAATCTTATTAAAGGAAAAGAGTGCAATGTGTATTAAGATTTCTCGAAAAACTGTTTATGATAAGTTCTTTCGTAGAAATGTTTCCGGAAAACTGTTCTCGTTAAGTTTTTTGAAAGTTTTAGAGACCGTACTCTCACGAGAAACTGATTAAGATAATTTTTTCGTGGAAAAGTTTCCGAACAACTTTTTACGTTGAGTTTTTTTTTTTTGTAAAGTTTTCGGATTAAGGAACTTGGGACAGCAAGAATGCCGAACCGGTCATACCATGCATGTCTAAGTTGGCGAAATCATTGAGAGAGTGGTGACGACTCTTGGGCTGAGCCGACCGTTCGCTGTGCATCTCTTAATGCCGAGCCAGTCATTCTTGCTTCCCATGGGAAGGAAAAGATCGAGAGAGTGAGGAGAATGACTCGGGTCGAGCTGGCCAGTTGATGCGTGCAAAAGGCGACAATGTCCGTGAGAGGAGATGAGACTGGTGATGTCAAGCCGGTCGGCTGAACATCGGGAGAACGGTGAGGCCAAGCGGGTCACATGATGATCGAGAGTCAGAGTGAACGAAACGAGGCCGAGCCGATCGTGTGGTGATCGAGAGGG
>KE153680.1:51420-70322 GCA_000411075.1 Sisymbrium irio | reverse complement strand
CGTCTGTAGACGAGCTTCTATCACACGATCAGCTCCTAGGTTTCGTGACTTGATCGCATCCCAAATCTCCTTTGCCTTTCCTTTTTTTACGAACTTGTAATACAAGTGATTCGGGAATCGCTTGGAACAACAGTCCAATGGCAATATTGTTCTTATCTACATCTTCTGATCCTGGTTCAACCGTATCCCAAACTTTGTAAATTTTCATCAGTATCTCCATCCTCATGGCCCATACCGTGTAGTTCGTAGCTGTGAGGATCGGACACTGAATTGCAGGTGGTGTGAATTCCTTTGCACGTGCAGTGTTGCTTGTGTTGCTCTCGTCCCAAGGCTCGGTGATGGAGAGCTTTGTATCTTGTGATCTTTGTTGTACCAAGAACTTTTAAGGCTCTGATACCAAATAAAGTTTCTTAGGGTTTAAACTCAACTTTGTATAAAGACAACTCTCTTTATTAGTGTTTAGAAAATAATTTAAAACTAAACACAAAGTTCTTAAACTCTTCTTATGATCATTCCACAACTTTTGGTGATCATATATATAGAACTAGAGTTTCCTTTTTCTAATCCTATTTTCCTTATCTTAGAATTAGACAACTTCCTAATTCACTTAGGATTACAACATTGCCTTTTCTTATCTTATTCCAACTTGATTAGAGATTATCTTAGGCATCAAGTAATGTTGAAGTTTATCCAACAGGCTCTATCAAATATTGTCCAGGAAAATATGCATTTATTTGATGAAGAAAGCAACGAAAATGAATCAGTTTAAAGTTTTATATTTGTCTATATGATGAGTGTTTCGAAGATAGATACACATATAATAACTAAATATAAAAACTAACTACAACTTAACATAAAGACACAAAAAATTGAGAGGATAAGAAAACATTGAGTCACATAATGTGTCATTGTTTTTACCATTGCTAAATTATATAGTTGGGAGAGGTTCAGATTTCTTCTTTTGCTTGAAAATAAAACCTCTGTTTAGACCCTCAGCTTATCTCCTATTTGCAAAGAGCAAAGATTTTTAAACTAAATAATGAGACATGGTAAAAAGAGTTGGTAAACTGTAATTGCAAGAGTAGGACGCAAAAGAGACTTACTGTAAGAATTAGAGAATTCTTTAGGCAATGGATCCGAAACCTTTTTCCCACCCTGAGAGTTTCCTAATCAATAGATTTCTGCCTCTTTTATCCTTTGAGCATATGAGCGAGACATGGAAAAACCATAAACTGATAAAACCCGACAACATTGATTTTTATTATTGATGTTTTATAATTCCCTGGAAACCTCTTACTTTAACCTTACCAGTTACCACATGCACACATTGAATCCATAATGAACTGATGCATAATAGTGATTTCAATTTATACAAAAGCTATTATTTTGCTTATTCAATCTTCTATTAGTTTTTAACCATGCTGACGAACACTGAAATAGACAGATTTTGTACACACCTGAGTACTTGGCTTTGCGAGATTGGTTCCTCAGAAGTAGTGATAAAAGTTGCCCCACACGATTGACTCCCCTTTTTCAGGCGTGTAGCTCCTCAAGTGATTCATAATTTTCTGGAAAAGTAAAATTCAGGATCCTTGCAAGCATAACGATGAGCAAGAAAGAGCATTAAAGATATGTCTTCTCCCGGCTAAATAACTGACCATTTCTGTAGTGTATATCTGAGAGTGGTGTGAAGAGCTACAACTCCCTTGTTGGCTTCCGTGTCGTCGAACTTGATAACCTCCCAATAATATACAAGACGTGTGTGTAAATGGCTGCCCCTTTCGGTACATTTTGATAAGAACAGAAAGAAGCAGACGTTTTCCAAAAACATAGTACATACCTGATAAGTTAGGAGTGCTCTTAGCTATAATGAAGAAGAAGAAGAGAGACGCGGGAAGGAAGAGCAGGTTTCAAGTCTACACAAGTGGCTGAAGTAACAAAGAAGAACAAGAGAGTCTCGGTCCCAACTAGAGTCTTTATAAGTTATCTTTAATATTAATAAATTACCTTTGTTGTTGTCGATTACTATTTAAATGGGAATCAAACACTGTAGAAGGTATCGGAGAAAACCTAACAATTGGAGGTTGGTCTGTCCTCGAAACATTCCGCCGTCTTATCTATTCTTACTCTTTCCTTCTATCTCTCATCTATCATTTCTATTTTATTCTGTTTACTCCACGTGAGTTCCATAGTGTTAACAAAGTGGTATCAGAGCTTCTGCTCCTCCGACTGTGAACGATGGCGCCTAAAATAGACACGACCTTGTTGCCAGAACTTCAAGACAAAACAGCTCAACTTGGAGGTCTCGTTGAACGCCATGAGAAAGATCTGAGCCAGATTAACCTCACCTTGCAGAAACTAAGAGAACAGCTCTACACTCTCACGGTCTCTGTGGAAAAGCTTCCCTTTACGCCTCCAAGTGACACAAGTGGATCCAAAATGGTCTCTTCTTCGCCACCGACTAGATCTGGACCGAGTAACCGCGATGGGATACTCCAGCTATCGTCGATTTCCGTGTCGGCGAAGCAGTTCGACGGAGCCTCTCCGACAAGGGTAAGCAAACCAGAGTCTCCACCAACATATGTCTCACTCCCTGACTTTGAGGGTGAAAACCCAGACGACTGGATTTACAGAGTTGAGAAGTGTTTCAAGATTAATCAAACAGTGGAAACTGACCAAGTGGAGCTCGTAATAGCTTCCATGGTGGGATTTTCGTTGACATGGACACGATGGATTCAAGACAGAGTACGCATACGTGACCTTAAATCACGCATACGAAGCAGGTTTCGAAAACGTTATTGCGGTGGTTCTGTTTTCCGACAGGTCATTCGTCTGAAACAAGAGGGGAGCGTGGAGGAGTACCGACAACATTTCGAGGAGCTCACCGCTACAGCACCTTAAGTTCCTGACGAACTGCTCGAGGAGTTCCTAATCCATGGTCTTAAGCAATCAATCCAAGATCAAGTGATTCGATACAGACCTGTTGGTGTGGACGAGATCATTGACACAGCCATGATCATTGAAGATCAGGAAAATCGTGATGTTAAGGAGCACAAAGAGCGTTTCAGGCCTAGTTTCCAACGATTTCAATCAGCACCAGTGTTTTAACAGTCTCAGCGAGCAGTGCAGTCCACCTCTTTTCGATCACCAGAAAAATGCTACGAGACAAGTCCAAAGAAGAATCTCGACCATTATAAAAATAATAGGTTCTGTTGGCATTGTGGGGACAAGTGGAATCCCTCCCATCGCTGTAAAGGCAAAGAAATACAATGCTTAGCGATGGACGATGATGAAGAAGCACTCGATGATGAACATCGCGAGTTAGCAGATAAGAAACATGTTGGGTCGGATGATGAGGAAGTTAAGAGCTTACTGCATCTCTCTGTCCAATCTATGTTAGGATTAACTTCAGCTAGGTCTATGTGTGTGCGGGGCATTATCTCGGAACAGGAGGTAGTAGTTCTCATTGACTTTGGTGCAACGAGTAATTTCATTAACCCAACAGTAGCAAGAAGGTGCGAACTGCCTATTCAAGACACAGGAGAGTTCAGGGTAGCAGTCGGTAATGGAAATATAATTGCCAGTCAAGGGAAATGTGTTGACGTTCAGTTGTTGGCTCAAGATATCCCAATACAAGCAAACTTTTACCTCTTTGATTTGGGAACTACAGACGTCACCTTGGGCTATGAATGGTTAGAGACATTGGGAACTACTCGAGTCAATTGGGCCCTACAGACCATGCGCTTCCTTCACCAAAATCAGTGGGTTACCTTACATGGTGATCTTTCTCTATCCAGGACTCAGGTCTCACTCAACTCATTGGAGAAGATGCTTAATGAGGGGGCTAATGCATATCTTCTTGAACTGTCCTCATTATTCTCAGACGAACCGACGGGGATTCACAAGAAGGAGGATCCAACTGTTACTAATCTTCTTAATCAATACAAGAAGGTGTTCGATCTGCCAGTTGGGTTGCCGCCAAGACGTCAACGAGAGCGTGCAATTCATCTGAAAGAAGGCGTGGAACCAGTAAATATACGCCCTTACAGATACTCATTCTCTCAAAAAGACGAGATATAAAGGCTTGTTAAGGAGATGTTAGAAGCGCAAATCAACCAAGCACAAGTCCTTACTCCAGCCCACTTTTGCTTGTTAAGAAGAAGGATGAAGGTTGGAGATTTTGTGTGGATTACCGTGCCCTTAATAAACAGACTGTTCCAGACCGTTACCCAATCCCCATTATCGAAGAATTGCTGGATGAGCTTCAAGGTGCAACGTCTTCTCGAAACTTGACCTCAAGTCAGGGTATCATCAGATACGTGTACAGGCTACAGACGTCAAGAAAACTGCTTTTCGCACACATGAAGGCCACTATGAATTCCTGGTGATGCCGTTTGGACTTACGAATGCCCCTGCTACTTTCAAGTCTGTGGTGAATGAAATATTTCACCCCTATCTTAGGAGATTCATTTTGGTTTTTTTTGATGATATACTGGTATACAGTCGCACCAGAGATGAACACTTACACCATTTGCAAGTTGTGTTGAGAGTACTGCAGGAGCATAAGTTCTTTGCTAACAAGAAGAAATGTGAATTTGGAAGGAAGCAAATATCTTATCTGGGTTACATCATCACAGGAGAAGGAGTTAAAGCTGATCCGGCTAAAGTTGAAGCGATGCGCAAATGGTCACAACCTAAGAATGTGACAAAACTCAGAGGTTTTCTAGGGCTCACAAGCTATTATCGATGATTTGTGAAAGATTATGGCAAAATAGCCTGGCCACTCACAGAATTACTTAAGAAGAATGGTTTCAAATGGAATGACGCGGCAGCATCAGCTTTTCGAGCACTCAAGGATGCCATGATCTCAGTGCCTGTGTTAGCCCTTCCAAATTTTGCATTACCATTCGTTGTAGAGACAGATGCGTCTGGTTCTGGGGTGGGAGCAGTACTCTCGCAGGGGGGTAGACTAGTTGCTTTCCTCAGCCAAGGGTTTTCAGTTAATGGATGGGCAAGATCTGTTTATGAGCCTGAGTTGGTAGCCATAATACTTGCCGTCCAACGTTGGAGACATTGCTTGACCCTCCAACCTCACTATACGCACTGATCAAAAGAGTCTGAAGCATCTGCTGGAGTAGCGATTCGTAACTAAGGAACAACAGAAATTGGCGACCAAATTACTGGGTTTAGAATTCAGCATCGAATACAGACCAGGAAAGGATAACAAGGCAGCTGATGCTCTCTCCAGGAAGGTTCCTCCCGAGCAGATGATGACATTATTGTTCTCAGCACCACCATATTTTGATCGTGTCAAGTTGACATGAGATATAGAAGCTGATATGGAGTTGAGTCAGATATTGAAATCCATCTACCAAGGTTCTAACACAGACCCTCAATATTCTTTGAAAGCAGACATACTTCATAAGGATGGTAAAGTCATTCTGCCAAACACTTCTTCTTTCATTCCTACCTTGCTTAACCAGTTTCACACAAGTCCTATGGGTGGTCACGAAGGCCAACTCAAGACGTGTAAAAGACTATCTTGAGAGGTGGTGTGGAAAGGAATGCGTCAAGATGTGACTAAATACATCGAGCAGTGCCTCATCTGCCAACAGAATAAGTACTCGACACTTAGCCCCGCAGGTTTACTGAATCCACTGCATATTCCTACACAAGTTTGGGCTGTCATTAGCATGGACTTCGTGGAAGGATTACCGAGATCCCAGGGGTTTAATGCAATATTGGTAATGGTGGATCGTCTCACCAAATTCAGTCAGTTCATCAAGCTAGCTCACCCTTTCACGGCAAAATAAGTAGCTGAGAAATTTGTGGCTGAAGTCGTTCTCTTACATGGTTTCCCTGAATCCATTGTCTCAGACCGTGACAAGGTATTTCTTAGTAACTTTTGGGTAGCTCTTTTCAAAGCAGATGACACACGTCTTCGTCGCAATTCTGCCTACCACCCACAGAGTGATGGTCAGACGGAAGTGGTGAACAGATGCCTTGAAACATATTTACGTTGCTTTGCGGGAGATAAACCTGCTACGTGGGCTAAATGGTTGGTTTGGGCAGAATATTGGTACAACATATTATTCCACTCTTCCATTAACACGACCCCTTTCAACGTTTTGTACGGTCGTGATCCTCCAAAGCTGCTACAGTTTCAAGACACACCAACAAAGAATGCTTCGGTGGAAGATTTGCTTCGTGAACGTAATGCTACATTAGAGATTCTTCGTGGACACATTCTGAAAGCTCAACAAAGAATGAAGAAATCAGCTGATAAACACAGGCGAGAAGTGACTTTTGCAGTTGGTGATCAAGTGTTTCTCAAGATTCGACCATATCGTCAGCGTTCGTTGGCTGCCCGGCGTAATGAAAAATTGGCTCCTAGGTTCTTTGGTCCATACAAGATTGCAAAGAGAATTAGTATAGTGGCATACAAATTAGCCCTCCCGGCAGAAAGCTCTATACATCCAGTTTTTCACGTATCTCAACTGAAGAAAGCGGTCCCGTCCACATCTCTGGCTCAACCGTTACCTCCAACTCTAATGGCAGATTGGGAGTGTATAGCTGAACCAAAGGAAATTACAGCAGTACGACGTGTACCAGGTGGAGCAGAAGTTTTAGTTGTTTGGGATGGGTTATTTGATTTCGAAGCCACGTGGGAATCTACTGACCGCCTCCGAGGACAAAGTGGCTCAGTTACAGGGGAGTATTGATAAGTTAGGAGTGCCCTTAGCTATAATGAAGAAGAAGAAGAGAGACGCGGGAAGGAAGAGCAGTTTTCAAGTCTACACAAGTGGCTGAAGTAACAAAGAAGCACAAGAGAGTCTCGGTCCCAACTAGAGTCTTTATAAGTTATCTTTAATATTAATAAATTACCTTTGTTGTTGTCGATTACTATTTAAATGGGAGTCGAACACTGTAGAAGGTATCAGAGAAAACCTAACAATTGGAGGTTGGTCTGTCCTCGAAACATTCCGCCGTCTTATCTATTCTTACTCTTTCCTTCTATCTCTCATCTATCATTTCTATTTTATTCTGTTTACTCCACGTGAGTTCCATAGTGTTAACAATACCTTAATAAGTTATCTTTAATATTAATAAATTATCATTTCTATTTTATTCTGTTTACTCCACGTGAGTTCCATAGTGTTAACAATACCTTAATTCATAAGACTATGGACGCTCTCCTTTTTTAGATGACGATTGGCTTTGCCTTTTCCAAATATATGAGGAACTTGAATGCTGAAGGCAGAACGAGTACATAAGACACGGTCCCCAGAGGAATGTTTCAGATATATGTGGTACCTGTCATTGGGAACATGCAATGCATTTCAGAAACCGTGATCAGTTAAACAGAAAAATTCTTTGAAAGGTGATAGATTTGTTGGGTTTTTCCATTTTAATAGAGATAAAATCTTAACCTTGGTGTTCTTGTATAGCTTTGAATAAACTGGGGCTACGAGGCTTGGTTTCTTCCATTGAACCCGAGTAGCAGCGTTGAAATCATGAGAAATTATATTCGAACCTGCAATAGCAGGGCTCAGTTTTTATATAAGGGGAGTAAAGACATGAGATTTACTTCATGGGTACAAGAGTCTATTCGGAGAATGCATAGAAAATGATATAACAAAAGTTGGGTTTTTGAAGTAAAAGGGAACAATGATCTGATGTCAAAGCGAGACAACTATGCATGGAACCCCACAATACCAATGTAGCAATCAATCCATCATCCGTCCTTTGCCGCATCAGCCAAACATTTGTCTGATCTTAACTCTATGTCTAGACAGGGAAAATGAAAGAGATATCAGGACAAGTCTAAGACAGCAGAACATAGTCTAATTTGATAAGAGACTACTAAACATCGGCAGTCTTTAATCATCCAATTTTGTTTGTTGGTTGAATAAGACATGAACATAATACTCACTGTGGCTGACAACGATTTCAATTGCGATAAGCTGCAATACAAGTTGAAATCCATTGATTAAGCATACCAATTTAGGCATTGATAACCTTCCCGGTCAATCTCACTGCAGTTTCATCCTCTACCGATCTTCGGAACCAGAATACGACAGCTGAACCGGCGAAAGGAAGTATTTTCGAGACAGCTTTGAATCGAGAATATGATGCATTTTAGATTACAGATTTTGGAGAATTGTGGCTATTGAGAGAGGAGAAGCCGAACATGTATCGAGGAATTCCCGATTAGGGGAAGAGTCGGAAAGTCTAATCGAGTTAGTTTTCGGTAAGGGACACATGTCTTTCAATAATGTAATCACGTGTCATTCAGCGGGAGAAAAACAGGCATCTTTTAGATATAAGGATATATGTAAGTAACTCTAACCAAATGTCCTTTTTTGTTACTTAACTTTCGATCTCAACCGTTTATAATTATAAAATACAATGGCCGATTTTAAAAGGAGAACAATTATACAGCTGCCATCTTCACCATAAATTCTACATTTAATGTGTTGCAATCTGACGGTTAAGGATTTTGGTTGGTAGGTCTCCAAAAAGTGATGTGATGTTTGAGAGAAAAGAGGGGAACTAAAAGTTCACCTTTCTTTTTTGTCATCACTCCCGGCCGTTACTTCACCTATTCTGTTCATTAGGCTGCAGTTGCTAAGGTATGTCCTCTTCCTTTCTTCTCTCTCAACCATTTCCTTGTTATCTTTTCTTGTTTTCCGAAGCGTTTAAGTTTGTTGGTTTATCTGTGTATAGGTTCAATGAACGACCATTGTTTGGTCATATGTGGTGACTGGAATTGTTCCCCAAACGGAGAGTGGCATTTTGTTATGGACAAGCAAAAGATGTCCAGAATTGTTCTTCTTCATCAAGGGATATGTTTAGAGGATTTGAAAAACGCAGTGGTGAATGAGTTCTTTGGCGAACAGTCCTCTCCCTTGATGGTCTTCTTGAGTTATTGGCCCCCAAACAACAAAGAACTCGCTACGGAGATACATACACCACCAGTTTTGCTCACCAACGACGGCGGAATTCACTTATTTGCTCAGCATATGAGGGTGAACAATTCAATGAATTTGTTTGTCAAATTTGAAGAGATGCCCAGGCCTCGGACAACTTCCTTTGTCGATCTTAAAAACGTATATGTAACACCAACGGTTAACCGAAAGGCATACCCATCTTCCCTTCTTCTTATGTTGGGTATAAGACTTCGCCCTTCGATCTCGACGACGATGCTGTGTTGTTTAGCAAAGTAGAGGAAGTAGAAGAAAGGATGAAAAAGACAATGGTAAGAGTAAAGTCTTAAAATGGAGTGACGAAGAAGATGACGACTCGTTCAGTGGTTCACATTACGGGGAACCTCACGATCTGGATGGGTTGGATGTCAGGCCTAGAGGGTATGATACAGAGTATGGTGGATCTGATGCTGTCTATAAGATATTCAATCAGGAAGATATGAGGGACATAAAATGTGAATTAAGACCAGGTGAAAGACTATATGAATGCACGAATAGTGGGACTTTCGATTTTTGGGGGAATCACGAGCGATCCACGAGATGGTACCAAAATAGAGGCGCCGGGATCTGCACGCACGGAACCCAGCGGACGCCCCCACATGGACGGTAGATGCCCAGGATCTAAGTGAGCGGGTTCCAGTGGTCAACCACTCACTGGTCAGCCTTCTAGTTGTCAGCCCTCTAGTGGTCACCCTCCTTGTGGTCATCCTCCTAGTGGTCACCCTTCTACCGGTCAGCATTCCAGTGGTCAGCCCTCTATGGACAGGGCCTACTCTGCCCATCCTATTAGTCTTGACAACATGGACGACGAGGAATTTGACCTCCCACCAATGTTAAACGACACAACATATGACACTGCAGATATCCCAGATTTGGATGTCGATAATGGAGATGAACAACTCTATGTGGGGAAGGTCTATGCGAACAAACAACATTGCCAAATTTCATTAGCTATTTACGCCATCAAGCACCAGTTCCATTTTAAACAGACCGTAACCAAGCTTAATCATTTTGTGGCTGAGTGTCCTGACGATCGCTGTGAATGGAGGGTTAGGGCCAAGGAGATACCGGGCTGTGGTTACTACGAAATAAAGCAGGCCCATCTACTGCATTCTTATCCCATAGAAACCAGAAATGGGTATAAGGGGAATGCAACTTCCAAAGTCATTGCTGCTGTTTTCAAGGCATAGTTTGCTCATGCGGGGTCAGATCCAAGGCCTGGTGATTTGCAACAGTTAGTTCTCGAGGAGTTACGTGTCTCCGCTTATTATATGAAGTGTTATAGGGCTGCAGAACAAGGTACTACTGATGTGAGAGGAACCGATGATGACTCTTATCTCAAACTCTGGAGTACTTGCATATGCTTAAACTAGAAAATCCAGGTACAGTAGCTGATTTAGAGACTGAGACGGATGAGAATGATGTTGAGAGGTTTTTGTATCTCTTGCTAGAATTTGGGGCCTCTATCGTTGGTTTTAGGCGCCTCCGTCATGTTGTTGTCCTCGACGGAACTCACCTAGGCGGAAAATATAAAGGCATCCTACTTACAGCTAGCGGCCAAGACACTAATTGCCAGCTCTTCCCTCTTGCATTTGGTGTCGAGAATGATGATTCCTGGACTTGGTTTCTCTAGAAGCTAGAAAGGATTTTAGCTGACAGTAAAAATCTTACCATCATCTCTGATAGATCCCAGTCAATAACAACTGCAATCAAGAGGGTCTACCCACATGCAAATCATGGGGCATGTATAATACACTTGGCTAGAAATATCAGCTCCCGTTTCAGTAGCAAGGGTCTGGCCAAATTATTTGTCAAAGCAGCAACAGCTTACCGTCTCTCCGATTACAAAAACTTCATCGATAAGCTGAGGTCCAAAAATTTGGATGTGGTCAATACTTATCAAAAATAGGTGTTGCTCACTGGTCAAGGTATTACTTCCCAGGTAACCGCTATAATATTATGACAAGTAACCTAGCAGAGCAACTGAACAAAGCTTTGGTCAAAGGCTGAAACTCACCAGTTCTCGAGTTGTTAATTTTCATCCAGCGTATGATGATCAGATGGTTTAACGCTAGGAGGAAAAAATCACAACGTTGTAACGGTGGGGTTAGTCTTGAGGTTGACAAACAGTTGACCAAATGTATGGCTACCTTCAAAAGGAGCCGCATCCATAGCGCATCTTCTTGGAGTTATGAGATCATCGGCATATTTGGAGGCAAACATCATATCCTGCTAAATGAAAAAACATGTACCTGCAAAGAGTATGACAAGCTCAAAATCCCATACGGATATGCACTGCTGGCAGCTGATAGCGTCAGCTTGCCTTATGCTTCTCGTTCATGATTGCTACAAAACATCCACTTGGAGAGCGACTTACACAGATGTTATCTATCCAGAAGGTGATCCAAAAGATTGTGAAATTCCAGCATCAATTACCTCGATGCGATTGATGCCACCATTAACAAAACAACCTCCTGGTCGTCCCAAAAATTCAAGAATAGTTTCCACCAGGGAATACAATGTAAGTCCCTCACTGTTGTGTCCTCTTTATTTATATTTCTTGGCATATTACCAAATTTAAATATTTTAGGCTCCAAAGCAGCAAAAACTTGGGACCAACTGCTGCGGACGCTGTAAGGGAGGAAGCCATAACCACACTAGCTGCAAATACCCTATATGAGCCTAAGTTAAGCGCCTTTTTTTGCCTAAGCGCAGGAGTTTTAGTTAACCACCTAACCGCGCCTTGGTAGTCTACTAATTATTCTAATTTTTTGGCTACGGATCTACTATGCAAATTTGTTATCCACAGATGAATGCGTCGTCAGATCCGTCAGAATCCATCTTCAATTAACCAGTACATTAGTCGTTGTAAAATGGACAACCTTTTGTGGTCAGAAACCTTTAATTATTTTTTATTTTATATTGTCCACCACCATCTGCCATTACTTTATCTCCCCCTATCCACCTCCCTTATATATGTCTTATGTGCCTTTCTATCTGCACTACCATTCTCTTATGGTCAGAATTTTACAAACAGATTCTCGTGTCCACGTTTCTGTCTCTCTGTGGACAGATGAACACGGTCGTTGTAAATATGGACATCCCTTTGTGGTCAGAAACCATAATTGTTGTAACTTACTATTCTACAAACAGATTTTCTTTCTTTTAGACCAAACACACCAATTCCAATATGTACATACTCGAAACAAAACGGATAACACATTAACTATCCAATTGAAATAACAAAACAACTAACAATTTAAAACAAAGCCGAATAAGCCATTACATTCTGAAGCCATTACATTTAGGTCCACTGATCATATACATTAAACCATTTAGATACAGGCCCTACAATTACAATCTCTTTACAGAAAATACAGGCCCTACAATTACTATGTCTCCTTACACAAAATACATGTCCTACAATTAGTATGTCCTTACATAAAATATATCCCCTACAATGGCCCCAATACCCAAAAAAGACAACCACTGTCCACCAAACATAATTACAAGGATAATAGCTTGGGATAACAAACTCTTTGTAGATGTCTACAACATACTGTACTCGGAAATCATCTACCATCCTGTCCGTCATCCCAGACATGCACACACCGGGATCTCCTTTATAATGTATCTCCATAAACTTTATACCCACAGGCCCACAATCACCACAACGTAGGCTCTCATAAAGGCCTCCTACCCGATTCCATACTAAATGGTCCAAGCCCACAGAATTGAGGCTTCTCTAAACCACACAGTTTGTTGATGATATAGGACAGCATGTGTGTAATATGCTCCATCAACTTAGCCACCTTCCATGTCTCTTTCAGAGAGGGAAGTGAATCTAAAACCTCCACAAGGCCAAGATCTAGATTAATAGCTAAACCTACCCAGTGGGAATCATCCCAAATCATGGGGGCGTACATGGTATAGATCTCCTTCAGCCACGTCTTCCCTGGTGCAAGCACGAACTTGGCTATCCTATTATCAAAGTGGTGAAGGTATTTATTGATTTCTTTACTGAATGCACGATATTTCCCTTGAATATGGTTGATCAGCCATGGCGATGCAAAAATCGACTTCTGACGCTCCAGGATTTTTTGGTGCCTCCTACTTACCAACGACACCAGGACCTTCATATGTTGTACTTCACAATAAAACAAACATTAAATACCAATCCTTATTATAAAAAAACTTCAGATTATACTGATTTTTAAACTCACCAAAGTGGAAACCCATTGCTGGGGTTTAGCCAGTTCTACCAGGAATTTGTTGGTGAAGCTGTAATCCGCAACTGTCACATACTCACTGTGCAACAGAAAACAAACATCAACATCTACTACCACTAATTTGTACTAACAACTTTATAGTACTTACATTTCGCTACACTTTGCTAACTTGCCCATAAAAAATTTCGAAAACTTCTTCTCCACTGATGCCAACAGCACTTCCTTACCCTCTCGTGGCATGCCTAGTAACCTCTTAGCAACCTCATCTTCCTCCTCCAATGGGCAGTGTCTCTCCCTTCGCTTCGTTGGCGGGGAATCACTTACGTAAACCACTTTGGTTCCAATATTCTCTGACGGACAAACCTGAAAAACAAATCAACAACACAACGTCTTAACATATGACAAGACATATATGAAGTCGACACTAACAACATCGATAATGTATTATACATCAGCTTTCACTTCCTCAGAACCAGTGGTGTCTTCTCTGCTCTTCTCAAAAATATTTTCTTGTTTCTTCACCCGAGTCATAACTGACCACATTATCAGGTTCGGGCAACGGACTGGGGAGTAAAGAACTATTTACTGAAGGCTCGGTGACTGCACCGGTTGAAATATAACTGACCCCTCTGAGGTTCCTTTGTTATCCCCTAACTCGTCCTCCACTTCACTGATCTCTTATTCATGGTCAGTTTGCACCGGTTCAAGTCCATCATCAACAATTTCCTTTTCCGACCCATCGACCCACTTATGATAACATCTTGCAATGCCAATCACGTCAACTTCAGATGGATCTTGCAATGCCGACTCACGGCAAATGCCCACTGGTTCAGACCATTCCTGTTCAACCTCTCCTTGGTCAGCTCCCACTTGTTCATCACTTCCTTGGTTAGCCCCTCCTTGGTCAGTTCCATTTAGGACAGCCGTCAGCTGCATTTGTTCAGCTTTACCGTCTCCGATGGCACATCCACTTCTGACAGCTCCTGGCAACTCACCCTCTAATTCCACATTCCCCACGTTTTTATCCATGCTCTCAGGGGACTGGTGTACGTTAAACTCCACAACCTAACCACACAAGCCAGTCAGTTACACAATGTTGTCGTTTCCCAATTACATAAAATAAGAGTTTCACTTACCACCGGGTCAATCTTTATTTTCTCAGCATCTTCGTGGTCAGTCCTTACGTGGTCCACTCCTATGTGGTCAAAAAACTCGTGCTCGGCTCCTATGTGGTCAGATAACTCGTGTTCCGCTCCTACGTGATCAGATAACTCGTAGTCAGATCCTATGTGGTCAGATAACTCTTGGTCACCACCATCGTCATCGGGTTCGTTCTCTTCACTTTCCACACTTTGGTCAGTCGTCAGCTTCCTCGGGTTTTTTCTCCCCTCTAACATCTCTTCCCAACACAGTTTCCGCTTCCTCATTCCCCATGTACTTGTTTTCCTCCATGTCGTCAGGCGAGGGGTGTAGAGGAGACGGTGGTTGTTGAGTAGCAGAGGAGAGCCGTCAAACTCACATACCACCTTTCCAACCTATCCACGTGAACCAGTTCATCAGTCAACGTTGCACTTTACCTATTTAAGAAATTGATTTACATCAAACTTACCTCATCTGATGAATCTTCTGTTTCCTCTTCTACCAGTTCTCGTGGGCTGTCTATCCCAGATAGACGGATGGTCGGTGGGGATGGGCTGTCTTTCCCCTCAAAATTCACCCTACGCCGCCGTTTCCTAGAAACTGATGCTGACGACGACGTATACATTGAACGACGACGCAGTTTCATCTGCTTGTTTTTTGCCCCTTGCCTTTTTGTCATCGGTTCAAGTTTAGTTACCTTCTCTCTTAACTCCTTCATCTCGTCAACCAACCACTGGTTTGACGACTCTCCACATCTTTCCAAACCCCGGAAAAACCCAGATATGCGCATCTGTTTACGATTGGATCCCACCTTCTTATGCGGCACGGTTTTCTCCACACCCATCGAAACACCCTTACCTTTACTTGGGCCAGCTTTAGTGTGTAACCTCCGTTCCACAATGTGTTTCTTGTAATGGACTTTTGGTTGTTTTCCCTCAACTACCTTGACATTCCTCTTCGCCAGATCTTTCGGCTCTGGTGCATCTCCTCTGGGCCATAGTTCCCTCTTGAACCTAAATTTCTCGCCTATTAGCTTCTCCATGTATCCAATTTTCTTGTCTTTCACTTCATCATCTCATTCACCCCAACCTTCTTCCGTCTGGACTTCTATATCAATTAACGGTCTCACAAGCAGCTACAACAAATACATAACAACATAGTACATCAACTACTTGTTGCCATTACCAAATTGTATATCAACTAAATAAATCATGAACTCCCTTACCGAATCCAAATCCTCAACATCAAGCACATCCGCGTGTGAGAGCATCAGGTATTTTGGCAGGGTAACTCCATCAAAATAGATTAATCTCCTAGAAGGTGCCCAGTCCGGAATTTTTTCAAGTAGCCTCAAAATTGCACGGTAGGCTAGCAGCTGTAGAACTATCGCAAATCCTTTCAACCTGAATGATACCTGCATCATTTGCTTCACAAACATACTTGTTGTGTCTTCACGCTTACCAACACCTTTTTTGTTCTTGCTACAGCTCCTGGTTTCATGCATGTTATTGTCTTCGGGAACGACTCTTTGAAAATGCCTCCAGATCTTCAGCCATTCTCACATACTTCAGAGTTGGATGATGCACCTGGTTCGTTGCAACTAGCACGCCATCCACAATCATTATAAATGCCAGTCGCAACTTCCTCCAGCTAGGCATTTTTGGTTCGTTTTTTAACATCTCCCCAATGTCAGCTATTATCGTTTCTTTATCCTTCCCAATCAGCTCTTCCTAGTAAGGATACCGTGTCCTGGCTGGTCATCAAAGCAATACTCGTCCGGAAACTCACCACACGACAATCTCGTAATCCCACCAAACTATTCCAATGAAAATCTCAATGGTTGACCACCATATACTGTCCACAGAACGTATATTTGCTTGGTCATCAATTGCCTGGTCAGTAAAGTGTGGATGAGCTTGCATGAAACTGTGCATTCTCTAAGCGGGAACTCGAAGAGCTTCACAAAGCATGAGTCCCTGATGATTTGAAACTCCGGCGTTCCTCTCATCATCTCGTCTCGTGGATGAATGTCAGAATATCCAACTTGCAATAAACGTTCAGCCTCCTATTCGGAAAATGCCCAGTTGCAAACAATCTCTCTGGGAGGTTCCAATCCACACCGGAATCTGCAAATCGGGAAAAAGGACTACTACTTAAACAAAACCTAAAGGCGAAATCGAACACTATATGAAACATATTAATAAATAATTTCCAGAACTCGGTAACATCGTACCTGAACCTTCAGAATCGGAAACATCTGTTTCCATCAACAGCCTCCGTTTCATCTTCCACTGCCGTTCCCTGAAACCGAGAGAGATAAAACATCACCGGGCCAAAAAACATAATCGATTCGAACCGCTTAAAACCACAAACGATTTCCGTGAAATGGTTTTGAAATCACCAACACCAGTTCCCAGATGTGAAATCAACTTGACTAACCCTGCAAATCCACCGACGGAAATTACGTCTGCCTCCGTATATCTCGCCACCCAATCTGTTCTGACGTCGGAGAAGACGCAGACTCGATTCCGTCGCTTAAGATTTTGCCGCCGCCGTAAAAGATGCACAAAATGTTTAGTTTAGAGTTTTCACTGAAAAGGTTAGATAATTAGACGGATAGGTAAAAGAAAAAAATAACCAAACATAATTTATCTGGTTAGAGGGTTTTTTCGACCTTTCACAATCTAAAGTATGCCTAGAACAATAAGTATGCCCAAATGAAAGATATTGAGCCGTAAGTATACCCACATATAAACGACTCATTATTTAGACTGTCCATATCAACTTAACCCCAGATAATAATTCTCCCTACCTTTTTCCCAATCTGTTTTCACCACGTCATTTAGATCTCCACGTCCCTTTTGTTTTTTCTTAAACTGGTTTCGTTCGTCGGAAGTTAAGTTCTCCTAACCCAAATTTACAAAATCTGGCGAGAGGCGAATCCTAACAAGCCCAAACATTAGCCCAATATATCCATAGCTCCCAACGCAGAATATTGACCACGTGTCTTCCTGGATAGTCTATTTTCTAACGACTATTTCTTCTGCTCCTTGACTTTTCAGATTTTTAACCCAAAATGTTCAGTTTGGTTTCTCCAAACATCTATAAAATAGGTTTCTGGAACATGAGACTTTTTGATTGATTAGTTTACTATGAAAAACCTCTCTCTGTTTTCTCGTTGATTATTTTTTTTGTTGCGCCTTAAATTATGTCACATAACTAATCAACTCTTCTTTTTCTAAACGTAAATTCCTCTCCATTTATTGCATTTGCAGATTCAAACTTACACCCGCTGCTGCACAACAGCATAGCCATGGTGATGCTTTACCTTCTTCCATGGTTGTCACGTGGATACAACGATCATCAAATAAAGCTCACTGGCTTCAATCTCCCGACGAATGGATGCGCTTTTAGTTTAGGTCTCCTGGAAGACTTTTTCTCATTGTGCGTGGCCTCTGCGCGGGCGGCTGTAAAGTCTATTTCTACTAATCGACTGGAAGCTTTAGAAGAGGGGATTAAGAAGGTAAAACGAAATTTCAGTTAATGGCTCCTACTTCTAGATAGCATATAAATCAATGAATTTAGGTATTTGAATTGGCCTGATTTTAGGTAACCTCTCTATACATCAATACACATTTTGTCATTGTTGGTGGTGCAGATGTGGTATTCTTTGCGCTCGGTCGTGTGTTTACTTTTCAGACAGTTCAATCATCTTCTCATACGGCTTCAGTTCTCCATTCCTCAGTTCCCATTATGTCACTTCGCCACACGTGCATCAAGTCGTTTCTTAAATGTATCCCCCTATAAATATGAATTCCAAGCAACGCCACATCACATTAACAAACCGCAACCGTCATCTTCATCTCCCATTTGCCTGATACGTCTATGTTCAAACTCATCAATTTCTATCCCAGCAGTAACGAACTCATCTCTGGCAGTTTTCCTAGGTTTGCTTTTTTGTTATAAATCTGGATTTGTAAAAGCGATGGAATACAGATTTGTAAGTAGCTAACTTCATTCATATGTTGTTTTCAGTCAGTTGGTCTTGGAAACATATAGGCCCTGATTGTTTAGATGGTTTTTAGATTCTAGTTTTTGGTTTTTAGCTTTTGGTTTTTGGATTTTTGATTTTGGTTTTTCAATTTTTGGTTTTTGATTTTGCAGTAGATTTTAGATTTTAAAAAACTTGATTGGTGATATTTTTAGTTTTTGGCTTTTCACTAACAAATATATTTATTTATGGGTTTTAATTTATTTTTATTATTTTTACTTTTAGAGTTAAAATTAATTAAAATATATAAATCCATTAATCAGTAAATATTATTTTCATTAAAAGATTATACAAAAACTTATCAATAAAAGTAAACATAAATTTATTTAAAAATTATTTTATAAGGAAAATATAATCTAGTAATTTTTTAAGGTCAAAATTTGATTTTAAAAAGCACATCTATATATTTTTTGATAACATTATTAGAAAATAAAATCACATATTTATTTTATAAAATTATTATAAAAAAATATACATAAACAAAATTATTGTGTC
>KE153680.1:17575-27794 GCA_000411075.1 Sisymbrium irio | reverse complement strand
TCTCCTTTGGATGATTTTGCAAAAGCATACATGCATAAGCAAATTATAAGCAAGTTTGTATTTTTACTGGTTTAATTACCAAGTTAGGTGAGAGTGTAAAGGCGATTTTGGTTTGCGTAGTTCACTGTTGCATCCGAAGATTGAGAAACAGAGATTGAAAGGGAGAAGAAGAAAAATTTTATTCTTAAACACCAGAATGTGATAATTCCCGTGAAGGATTCATGGAGTTTAGAAGAGTAGAAGAAGAATAATTTTACCAAAAAAAAAAGAAGAAGAAGAGGAGAAGAACGAAGAAGAGAATAGAAGATAGTAGACGATGTTGTGTTTGATTAATAATTTGATAATTTTACGGAAGTTTTTACCGAAATACATATAACCCATTGATCTCCACTAAATGGGCCTACGACATAACTAATATTAATATAATTAAAGAAGATAATAGGCCCAAAACATCTAATTGACAAATCATCATTATTCTTACAACTTTTTAAAAAGTGATAAAAAAAAATTATCCTGCGCACTAGCGCGGATCTCAATCTAGTAGCTTCTTAAATCATCGCTTCTACCTGGATTCATCATTTCATCATCGTAGTTGTTCTCTCTCCTTACCAGCCGAACATTCTACCTGGATTCTGCAAACAAAATATGCGCTTAGATCTTTCTGTGGATGCATTGTTGACATGAGTTTATTCTATTGCAGAGCTGGACGTGTTGATCAGCCTCGCCTGTTGACAGAATTTTTGACAGAATTTTTGTCCGGATGGGTGCAAAAGATCATATTATGGCAGGACAAAGTGAAGACTTAAGAGTCGTTACATTTTGTTTTTAATTCTTAAAAGACTTATTCTAGTCTATGTTGAATAAGTCTCCATGATTGTAGGAGATCGTTGAATTAGTTTCGGTAGTCTGTTGCTTTCTTGCTAATGAAATAAACACAAGTTTTGCAATCTCTCTGAAATCAATATAACAGTGGTATCAGAGCGAAAGCAATCCGTAAACAATGAGTGAGAAAGATGGAATGAGTGTGCCAAAATTTGACGGAGACTACGAGCATTTGGCGATTCTCATGGAGAATCTATTGAGGTCTAAGGAATGGTGGGAGCTGATTGAAACTGGCGTGGTGCAGCCAGAAAGAGGTGTGATACTGACGGGAGCACAGAGAACAGAGCTCGCAGAGAGCAAACTCAAGGATCTCAAAGTTAAAACTACCTCTTTGCCTCAATAGACAAGGGTATCCTCAAAACAATCTCTAAGAAGGACATGGCGAAGGACATTTGGGAGTCAATGAGGACTAAATACCAAGGGAACAAGAAAGTTCAGAACGCTCAATTACAAAGGTTGAGAAGAGATTTTGAAACCCTGAAGATGAAGGATGGAGACACAATCACAGAATACTTTTCAAGAGTGATGGTGGTGGCCAATGACATGAGAAAACTTGGTGAGAACATGGCGGATTCCAAGATTTTTGAGAAGATCTTGAGGACTTTAGTTGAGAAGTACACATACGTGGTGTGTGCTATTGAAGAATCAAAAGACATCACAGAACTCTCGGTGGATGCATTGCAGAGCTCGTTACTGGTGCACGAGCAGAAGTTAACTAGACATGAAGATGAGGGACATGCTCTCAAAGTCGAAGTAAAGTGGAATCCCTCTGGTGGACGAGGATGTGGTGGGTACCACAATAGAGGTAGAGGAAGAGGTAGCTACCAAGGACGTGGGAGAGGCGGTTCCAGCTTCAACAAGGAGACTGTAGAGTGTTTCAAATGTCACAAGATGGGACATTTCAAGAATGAATGTCCATAATGGGAGAGAAACGCTCACTATGCAGAAATGGAAGAAGATGTTCTACTCATGGAGCATGTTGATATCCAAAAGGAAGAGAAGGAAGAGGTATGGTTCTTGGACTCAGGGTGCTCCAATCACATGTGTGGTAGGAGAGAATGGTTTGTGGATTTTGATCCAACATTCAATCAGAATGTTAAGCTTGGAGATAATAGAAGGATGAAAGTGGAAAGGAAAGGAAATCTCAGGCTCATGATCAATGGAGTTGCTCAACTGATCACTGAGGCATACTATGTACCGGAGCTGAGAAACAATCTACTTTCGGTGGGACAACTCCAACAAAAGGGGCTCAGAATTATCATAGAGGATGACGTGTGTGAGATATGGCATAAGAAGCAGAGAAGATTGCTCATGATTATAGGATTCAAACACAATGATCTAATAAGAAAGTCTGCAATCTTATTAATGGCTTTAGAAAACTTAACACAAAAACTAAAGCTCTCACTTCTCACAATCTCAATCTCTCTCTCTTAATCCCTTCTAAGTCATCACTAGACATCCTTTATATAAAGATTAGAATTTACATAGTTTCCTTATTTCTCAATTTCCTTTTCTTAATATGTTTAGATAACACCTAAACATATTTTCCTAATCTTTATCTTCTTATCTTCTTTTATTCTTGCTTTGGACTCAAGCTTAATCCAACATTCACCTCCTTAAGCTTGACTACATTCTTCTTAGGTTCTTGTACTCCAATCAGCTCTCTCATTTCTTTAAACTTTATTCTTCCCAACGCTTTGGTTAGAATATCAGCTTTCTGCACTGTTCCGGGAACGTGTTCCACTTCTATCTGCTCTTTCTCAACACATTCTCTTATGAAATGGAACCGTCTATGTATATGTTTACTCCTCCCATGAAACACTGGGTTTCTTGTTAGTGCAATGGCCGATTGGTTGTCAATCTTAATCACAACCTTATCACTCTCCTTTCCTGTAATCTCACTGAGCAAGTCCTGCAACCACACTCCCTGTTTTGCTGCTTCGGTAGCAGACATGAATTCAGCTTCACAAGATGATAATGCCACGACATCCTGTTTGTGAGAACACCATGTGATAGGACTATCACCGAGATAAAATATGTGACCTGCAGTGCTTCTTCCATCATCCGGATCCACGTTGTGGCTGCTGTCACTATATCCAATCAACTTTGGTGTTTCCGCTCGTCCAAAACTCAGTCCAAGTGTCGTGGTTCCCTTTAAATATCTCAGGCATTGTTTCATTGCCGCTCCATGACTCTCTCTAGGACTCTGCATATATCTGCTAAGTACCCCTACACAGTAAGAAAGATCGGGTCTAGTGTGTAGTAAGTACCGTAGACAGCCTACTTTCTTTCTATAGGCAGTTGCATCAACTTCTTTCTCGTTTTCTGCCTTAGAAAGTTGCAATCCTACTTCCATGGGAGTGTGAACCGGATTACACTCCCTCATCCCTGCTTCTTCAAGGATCTTCTCTGCATATCTCGCTTGATTCAACTGGATGCCATCTTCGTGTTGTTATACCTCAATCCCGAGGTAATAAGTCAGTCTTCCAAGGTCACTCATCTCAAATTTTGAAGCCATCTCTATTTTGAATTTGTCAATCTCTTTCAAACTTTCTCCTGTGACAAATAGATCGTCCACATAAACTCCAACAATCAGCAGTTGATCTCCAACCTTCTTTCGGTACACGGATGGTTCCTTTGAACACTTCTTGAATTGCAGTCCTAGAAGAATATGGTTCAATTTGTTATTCCACGCTCGAGGAGCTTGTCTTAACCCATACAGGGACTTCTTTAGTTTATACACCTTATCTTCACTTCCCTTTACCTCAAATCCCTCAGGCTGTGAAACATAGACTGTTTCCTTTAACTCACCGTGAAGAAATGCAGTTTTCACGTCAAGGTGGTGTATCTCCCAAGCGTGAGAAGCTGCGAGGTCAATAAGTAGCCGGATTGTCTCTATTCTTGCTATTGGTGCAAACACCTCCTCAAAATCAACTCCATATTGCTGTATGTAGCCTTTGGCGACCAGCCTAGCTTTGTGCTTGTTTATACTCCCTTCTGAGTTTCTTTTAAGCTTAAAAATCCACTTTAAACCAATTGGTTTGACTCCCAATGGTAGTTCTGCAAGTTCCAAAGTATCTAGTCTTTCTATTGATTTTATCTCATCTTCACAAGCTCGTGTCCATTCCTTTGATTCTTTTGCTTCTCTGAAGTTTTTCGGTTCATTGTTTAAGCTCAGAAGTAGCATCTCTCCTTCCCCTTCGGCCAACGACACGTAATCTTCTAGATACTTTGGCATCTGCACTTGTCTCTGTGATCTCCTTAATGGAATCGGTGATGGTTCCATATCTGCGGAGTCGATGTCATCTAGCTCCTCTTTGATTCTTAGTGGACTCATTTCTACTCTGTTACTATCATCTGTCTCTGTC
The DNA here is from genome assembly GCA_000411075.1 of Sisymbrium irio. Classification (NCBI taxonomy): domain Eukaryota; kingdom Viridiplantae; phylum Streptophyta; class Magnoliopsida; order Brassicales; family Brassicaceae; genus Sisymbrium; species Sisymbrium irio. The sequence continues at coordinate 23,544 of KE153680.1, read as the reverse complement.
TCATCCTTCTCTTCTTCCTCAGCAAAACATCTACTCAAAACTCTGAAACCTTCTCCTCCGTCTTCTGCTGAATTGATAGAGCTCCAATCCCAGCCTTTAGTCTCATCAAACAGAACATCACGACTCACCACTACTTTCTTATTCTGAGGATTTAGCAACCTATATGCCTTTGAACCAGGTTCAGTTCCCAAATGCACTAGTATTCTCGTTCTATCATCAAGTTTTCGGAGGTGAGGCGCATCAACCTTAGCGTAGGCTATACAACCGAACACACGTATGTGTTCTATTGTGGGTCTCTTATCTCTGAAGAGTTCGTATGGAGTCTTATCTTCCAAGGCCCTCGTTGCTACTCTGTTGATCAGATACGTCGAGTGTCTCATAGCCTCTCCCCACAGCCAATTTGGCATCTTCATGTGCTTTGAAATGCTTCTCGCCATCTCCATTAAAGTCCTATTACGTCTCTCCACGACTCCGTTTTGTTGTGGAGTATAGGGTGCTGTGAGATGCCTTTTGATTCCTTCATTTTCACAGAAGCTGTTAAACTCTAAAGAGACAAATTCACCTCCACGATCTGTTCTCAGCATTTGGATTTTCTCTTCTGTTTCTTTCTCTATCATTACCTTGAAATTTCTGAATTTCTGAAACGCCTCACTTTTCTCCTTCAAGAGTATTGTCCACATATATCTCGTATGGTCATCTATTAGGACAAATACATATTTGTTCCCAGCACTCGTGTTAGGCGTGATTGGTCCACACAAGTCTCCGTGCAGGAGTTCTAGCCTTTTAGATGCTCTGTAATTTGTTTTCTGTGGAAAAACTCTCCTTGTTTGTTTACCAAGTAAACATGAGCTACAGATTCTCTTTTCTATCGTTGCCTTTGGTGCTCCTTGAACAAGCTCTCTCTGAACATCGAGTTTAGAGTTTGAAAGTTCACGTGTCCCAACCTTGAGTGCCACAAGTTTGGATCCTTCTCGTCACTAAAGTGCAGGCGAATTTCTTCTCTCAAATTCATCCTTACCATATACAATCTGTTCTTTGATCGTTTGGCCCTGACAAGTAACTTTCCTGCTTGATCCTTCATCGTAAGAAAGCCTCCCTTGAGTCGGATGTCAAAGCCAGCTTCCTCGGCCTGACCAAGACTGACAATATTGCTTTTCAAATCTGGAATGTAATAAACATCTGACATTGTTCTTGCCATCCCGTTCAAGTCAATGAAAGCTATGTCACCTTTTCCTTTTATGTCTATCCTTGAGTCATCGCCAAACCGTACTTTCCCTGTAACTGTAGGGTCAAGCATCTCAAAGTATCTTTTATCGCCTGTCATATGGTTGCTTGCCCCGTTGTCAAGGTACCAAACGTTGTCTCCATTTTGTTTGTCTCGAATTTGCTCGGTATGCACTTTTTCTCGTTGAGAAAAACCACCTCATGCATCAATAAGTCATCTGCTTCCTCTGTATCATTCTCATTCTCTTGTGTTTCTTGCAGCTTAAGTAGGCGATCTGGACAGTGATAAGCATAATGGCCCATCTTATCACATCTGAAACACATGATCTCGGATGCATCTCTTTTTTCTGAGTTATCTCTGCCACCATAACGTCCTCTTCCTCTACCTCGGTTAAAGTTCCTTCCTCCGTGGCCTCTTCCCCTGTAACCACCTCTGTAATTCCCACTAGAATCTTGATTAGAATACCCTTTTGAGGGATCCATGGTTGTATACATCAGCTTAGTCTGATCTTCGATGATCTCTTCTTCATCATTGTAACGTTCCTCATAAGTCTTGATGCGTCCAACTATCTCTTCAAAGCTTATAGTATTTATGTCTAACATCTGTTCAATTGATGCCACAATCGCTATATACTTCTGCCGTGGAAGAATTTTAAGGAACTTTTTGACTAGCTTGGATTCCTCTATCACTGTTCCTAGGGCTGCCGATTTGGATGAAACTTCTACAATTCTTCCAACAAAGTCATTAATGGTCTCTGCATCTTTCATCTTTAGACGCTCAAAGTTCGCCATTAACGTTTGTAACCTCGCCTCTCTTACTCTCTCAGCTCCTACATAACGTGTCTTGATGATTTCCCATATCTTCTTGGCTGAGTCTTGTTCTCCTACTTGCAACACTAGGTTTTCGGGTATTGCTTGGAATATTAAGGCGACGGCCACATCATTTTTTTTAGGATTAGCGTCTTCTCCTTCGATAGCCTCCCAAACCTCATGTACTTTAAGATTTGCTCTCATCCTTATTGCCCATGCCGTATAGTTTGTTGAAGTTAGCATTGGACACGTTATTGAGGAGGATCCTCCTCCTTCTTTCTGTTTAGCAACTACAATAGAGCCGTCACCATCTGACATTGTTATCTCTCTTTGATATGGCTCTGATACCAAATATAGGATTCAAACACAATGATCTAATAAGAAAGTCTGCAATCTTATTAATGGCTTTAGAAAACTTAACACAAAAACTAAAACTCTCACTTCTCACAATCTCAATCTCTCTCTCTTAATCCCTTCTAAGTCATCACTAGACATCCTTTATATAAAGATTAGGATTTACATAGTTTCCTTATTTCTCAATTTCCTTTTCCTAATATGTTTAGATAACACCTAAACATATTTTCCTAATCTTTATCTTCTTATCTTCTTTTATTCTTGCTTTGGAGTCAAGCTTAATCCAACAATGATCTCAACAATGAAAAAGAACAGAATGTTTTTCATACTTGCGATGGTGAAAAACAAAGAAGAAGAGGAGACTAACTGTCTGCAAGCAACGACCTCAGAGAGTGGCAATCTGTGGCACAGGAGACTATGCCATCTGAGTCCAGGAGGAATGCAGAGCCTGTAGGAGAAACAAATGGTGATAGGATTACCAGCAATGTCAAAAGTTGAAGAAGGAGAACTGTGCGATACCTGCATGAAGGGGAAACAAATCAGGCAGAACATTCCGAAGAAGTCTTTATGGGGAGCAAGTCGTGGTCTGGAGTTGGTCCACACAGACATATGTGGACCAATATTGCCTGCGTCAGAGAGTGGTAAAAGATACATCTTAAACTTCATAGATGATTACAGTCGCAAGTGTTGGACTTATTTTCTATCTGAGAAATCTGAAGCTTTAAGATGTTTCAAAGAATTCAAAGCAGGTGTTGAAAGAGAACTGGGAGAAAAGCTGATATGTCTCAGGTCTGATCGAGGAGGAGAATATAAATCCACCATGTTCCAGATGTACTGCAGAGAACAAGGGATCAAACGGCAGCTCACAGCAGCGTACACTCCTCAGCAGAATGGAATAGCAGAGAGTAAAAACAGAACAGTGATGAACATAACAAGATGTATGATGATGGGAATGGCTGTTCCTAGGAGGTTGTGGCCAGAAGCGGTGCAGTATTCAGTACACATTCTGAATAGAAGTCCATCAAAGATACTCGGTGATGTAACTCCTGAAGAGATGTGGAGCAAACTCAAACCGTCAGTGGAGCACCTCAGAGTGTTTGGATGTGTGGCTTATGCTCACATGCCTTATGAGAAGAGAATAAAGCTGGATGAGAAGAGCATGAGGTGTGTGATGTTCGGAGTAAGCAAGGAGTCAAAGGCATATTGTATAATCCAGAAACAAAGAAGATCATTATCAGTCGGAATGTACAGTTCAATGAGAATCAAGGTTGGAATTGGGAGGAAAACCAACAAGCGTCAGATTTTCACTGGGAAGAGGACGAAGTTGATGAAAGAGATGAGAAGAATGGTGAAGAAGGAAGATAAGAGAAGCTAGTGGTGGGAGAAACCAGTGGTGCAAGAAATGCAGAAAATACAGTCGTGAATGAAGAAGGTGCAGAAACTCTTACTGAAGAAGAGAACGTGCCAAGAGAATCAAGTGTAAGAGGATCTGGAGGAAGAGCCAAGCAACCGCCTGTGTTGATGAAGGATTACGTAACTGGTGGAACAATCATCACTGACGAAGAAGAGATACTTGCTTTGTTCACCACGGCAGAGGATCCAGAGAGTTTTGACGAAGCAGTACAGCATGAGAAGTGGAGAAAGACGATGGAGATAGAAATAAAATCCATAATTGAAAACAACACATGGGAGGCTCTGGAGGTACCGGAGGGGGCCAAAGTAATCGGTGTAAAGTGGGTGTACAAAACAAAACACAATGAGAAGGGTGAGGTGGATAAGTTCAAAGCCAGGCTGGTGGCTAAAGGATATCATCAACGACAAGGAGTTGACTTCGAAGAAGTATTCGCACCAGTCGCTAGGTGGGATACAATTAGAACTTTACTAGCAAAGGCTGCTCAAAGGGGATGGAAAGTACTACAACTGGACGTAAAAAGTGCATTTTTACACGGAGAGTTGAATGAAGATGTGTTTATCGAGCAGCCACAAGGATTCGAAATAGAAGGAGGTGAGGAAAAGGTGTACAAGCTCAAGAGCGTGGTACAGTAAGATTGAGAGCTATTTTGCAAAAGAAGGTTTTGAAAAGTGTTACTGTGAACACACCTTGTTCGTAAAGAAGGAAGGAGAGAAGGTCTTGATCGTAAGTGTGTATGTCGATGACCTTATATACACATGTAACTTGGATTTTCTGCTTAAAAGCTTCAAGGAGTCTATGATGAAGGAGTTTTCAATGACTGATCTTGGATTGATGAAGTACTTCTTGGGAGTGGAGGTGATACAAGACGAAGATGGTATCTTCATTGATCAACAAAAGTATGCTGCAGAGATACTCGAAAGGTTCGGTATGGAGGAATGTAATGCAGTAAGAAATCCAGCTATTCCTGGTCACAAGCTGTCAAAGGAAGGAGGCGGAGAAGGCGTGGATCCAACTACGTTCAAGCAGTTAGTTGGAAGCTTGAGATACTTGACGGCAACCAGACCCGATCTCATCTACTCAGTGAACCTGGTGAGCATATACATGGAACAACCTAAGGAGCAACATTTACTTGCAGCCAAGAGGATCCTAAGGTATGTGAAAGGAACACTTGAGTATGGGATTCAATATAAATGGAATGGAGAAGAAGAGTTGGTGGGGTTTGTAGATAGTGATTATGCAGGAGATTTGGACGATAGAAAAAGCACTTCAGGGTATGCTTTCATGATGAGTGGAGGAGCTGTGTCATGGGCATCGAAGAAACAAGTCATTGTGACGTTGTCGACCACAAAAGCTGAATTAGTTGCTGCAGCATATGGAGCTTGTCAAGCTATTTGGCAGAGAAACATTTTAGAAGAAATTGGAGAAGAAAACAAAGGAGGGACAATACTTTTCTGTGACAACAGCTCGATTATCAAACTGTCAAAAAACCCAGTCCTGCACGGAAGGAGCAAGCACATAGACGTGATGTATCATTTTCTACGTGATCTTGTTAATGATGGAACGATTAACATCAAGTACTGTCCTACTCGTGATCAATTGGCCGATTGTATGACAAAACCACTTGAAGCTAGAGGCATTCGAAGAACTAAGAGGCAGACTCGGAGTGTGTTTGAAGGAAGATTAAACTGAAAACAAGTCGTTTCAGTTTAAGGGAGGGAATGAAGACTTAAGAGTCGTTACATATTTTGTTTTTAATTCTTAAAAGACTTAGTCTAGTCTATGTTGAATAAGTCTCCATGATTGTAGGAGATCGTTGAATTAGTTTCGGTAGTCTGTTGCTTTCTTGTTACGCCTGAAACTTGATCTATTTAAGAGATCATTTGCTAATGAAATAAACACAAGTTTTGCAATCTCTCTGAAATCGATATAACACAAAGCACGTTTTTAACAGAACTTTCAGAAACTGCTGTAATGCTGGTAAGTGATGTTCATACTCTTTGTCAACTTTGGTTACTCGAAACTTTCTCAGATTAATGTGATACATACCACTGTAGTTAATTCTTGGGTTTTGCTCACGTGCTTGTGTTAAACTGTGTGAAATACTAATAAACACACTAATAGAAAGGTTGTAATATATGCAGTCATCAGCAACCCGAAATTCTCTGGT
>KE153676.1:683961-701886 GCA_000411075.1 Sisymbrium irio | reverse complement strand
ACTTTCCGCTCTCTGTCTTCCTCTGTGTTCACCTCAACAAGATCCTTCAAGGAAAGCTCGTAGCACGACTCGGGCATCTTGCTAACCATCTCCATAAGCTCTCGCTGACCACGAGCGATGACCTGAGCCTTGGAAACAGGCGAGAGGGTCTGGTGATTGCTTTGCCCGTGACCAGGACTCTTCGGTGGGCTGGTTCTCCACAGAGGAGGTGAACAGACACCTGAATCTGGATGATCATCGAAAGTTGTGGGAAATATCAAATGGGTATTGAACGATTTCGACCAAGGATCAAACATTCCTATGCTGCTCCTTGATCTTTGCTTCCAAGCAAAGGAACAAACAAATGAAGAGATGAGATTTTTAGGATTTAGAGTTCACAACTTCACAAAGAAGCCTCGTTGTACTTGTACTACAGCCTTGTAATAATTATTTCTGCATTTTTATAAGATAGGACAAATATATTGGCGATTAATACTAGTAAACAATTATTTTCGGGTTTTGGGTATAGTTGTCATTTGGGTTTAATATGATGATTATTGATTAGAGGCCGATTATATTATCAATGAAAGCGTGCGACGGAGATAATCTAAAGCCATAAAATATTTCTAAATTCATAAAGATCCTCTACGTATATCACATGATATGATTGCAGGTTTTTTTATCTTTTAATTTCTCAACAGCAGCACTGTCGTTTAATATCATCTATATTTAGGTTTAAATTACTCGTCCCTACTTGTTTACCATTAAATCACTAACACGTTAGAGCTTCCTGATGCTCTCGCCGTCTCCAAAACTGTACGCAGTGGAAAGGAAATTAAACAAGAAAACGTTCTCTCTCTAATTTGGTTTATGATTTTTTATAACGGAAAATTTTGAACCCTTGCTAGTTGGTACATTCCCGTAATGGGATATTACAAAAATATTGTAGGGGGTGGTGACTCGTTATATTAATTAATAACTGATTTAGTTTTCTTTTTAATTTCTTTTCCAAAAGGATGCTTTGTTATATATAGAAGATACTGTTAATCATTACTATGTTAATTTTCGGTTGCTGTAATGCGATGAAATCATGACAAAAAATTGAATATTCCAAAATTTTGTTCAAGTAGTTAGAACATTAATCGAAACTTCGTTAGGTGAAAATTGTAATCTGCCATGATTTTTTGACTATGATGAGTACAGAGACATTCAATACGTTTGTGATACGCCAGAATCATTAGTCTTTTGAACGTGTCCATCAAACGCATATGCGTGTCCAATGGTTTTTTTTTTTTTGCCCTTCCTAATTCCACAACGTACCTATCAAGACGACCAAGAACATTTATTTCTTTCATTAGTCACTTTCAACTACATACAGTAAAGTAAAGTCGTGTTTTGTTAGAGTACGATCGGCACTTACTTGCGAATTAACAGCCCTCTAAATCTGATCATCACTCAGAAATATAGACTATTTTTTTTTCTTTAAAAAAGATTTTTGTTTTGCAAACATAGAAAGTATCTTGTGTGTTACATTACATTAGTAAAGAAATATAACTACTTGACTGATTTTCTGTAGGTAAAAAAACATAACTTATGAATAAAGAATTTACATAACCGAGAAAGAAAACAAAACTTCAGAAACTATCAATTTGTACAAAACGGCAATATAACGATTATGCCAAGGAAAGAAGATAACTAATATTGTTTGATCTTTTTTTTAAAAAGTAGCTAAATAATTAGAAATGTCTTTTTTGTAAAACCTAACCTCGTGCTCATGATCATGATCATGTTCATGATCGCAGTGTGAATTAAATCGGTATTTCGACAACCACGTGTAACCATATAATAATAGCAATAGTTAATTACATCGATGGCAAATTCGATCACGTCCCTTCTGAAAAAAAGTATAATGTCAACGTGTATTTATGTCTTGTTGCTAGCGTTCCCTATCTCGATATTCATTTCTTTTTCTCTGAATAATACAAATTATTGCTTACACTACTCTCCAATTATAGATTCAACTACGCATATATTCATTAAGCTTATTATAAAACAACTTAGTTCATGTTAGGCTTTATTATTCTCATATAATCACATAGAAGTCACAGAAAAGTGAAGAGATTATGCAACCCTATAAATTTTATTTTGTCATCGTGATATTGTATTACTGCCGTCGAAAGGATTTGAAGGACCCCATTTTTATAATGAGTACTGTCTCCATAAGTCACCAAACATCTTGCAGATTTCAGGGGTTTCGCTGCTTTTCCAATCCAATTTTTATTTCTACTTAAATATTCTTTACCGTCTTATACACTCTGCTTTCCTTCTAGAACTCCTTACTTATTTATTTTTTTCAATTGTAAGCACTTTTATTTAAATTAAAATACATGTATTACTTCTTTCCTCTTTTGGTCTCCTTCAAGAATTTACTCAAAGTCAAAGAAACGAAATAAATCGAAAGGCGGGTTAACCCGATCCAACCGACCCAATAACCGGATACCCAACTATTAAACCGAACCAAAAGTGAACCAAACTGAAATCGATTAACTAAACGGGATTCAATTAACCAAACCGATTGGTAAATGGTCAATGGAGTTAGCCGGTTAACGGCTTACCGGCGATTCACCATCGACGGCACGTGAAACCCACTTGCGATCTTCCGGATGCACGTGGAGGCGCGTTGTGGCTCTGCTGTGCCTGATATTGGTAGCTCCAGACCCCTCTTGTCGTCCCGAATCTGATGGTGGTCTTAAATCCATAAAATTTCACACAGTTAGAAAGTTATGGCCGAAATTCTAAACGATCTGGAAGAAAACAATAAGAAAACGGTTTCCCGAGGTTACCTTCGACACAAACCGGCGGTAGAACAGTCGATCTGACTGATGATGGCGGCACAACGTCGAGATTACTTTCCGGCGGAGTCATTTCTGCAAAGATTCGATGCGTTTAGGGTTTCTGATAAAAAAAAGACAAAAGGGAGGTTATTTATAAAAAGAGGGTTATAGTTATTTGTCACCTCCTCTAAAACCTTTCTAGGTCTGAGGGTCTGAGTCATTACACTTTTTCTCCTTTTATTTTTCCAATAACGTTAATATCTTTCATACTCTTGATTGTAATAGAAGAAGTTTCGTTTTCTTCTCTGTTTTTGGTCACAACCAATACTTTTTGTCATGATTCTCTCTCAGGATCGTTTACACATGTATCTCTGATATCAAATCTAGAATTCAATAGATTCATAAACACAATATATAATAAATCCTTGCTTCTATTATATTAAAACAGAGATCCCATAAAAAAATAACCTTATACTATTATGTTATATTACATTTTATGTCACTGAAATTATGAGATAGACATAGACTCTTATTAAGGCCCTAAGGGTGATATAGGGGTAAATAAGTTTTGGTTTAACGATATTAATTAGATATGTATCCAAATCATTTAAAAACAAAAACAATAACAATAACATAATAAATCTAGGAGAGGCAATTTTGTTGATGTGTCATTTCCTGATTTTTTCAGATTTTTTTTTTAGTTTTTCATTTATTTTTATTTGTTATCTCTATTGCCAAACACTATTTAATTTTTCTGAAAAATTAAATCCGAATCTCTACTAAAACTAAACATCTCTTGCTTATATAGTTAAACAATCAAATATTATATTACATTTTGAAAATAATAATAAAAGATTGTTAATTATTAATAGTTTTTAATATCAGTTATATCTTTTTACTTTTTGAATTTTTAAAATAAATAAAAAAGGAAATTAAAAATGTATTGTTTTTAAATCAAATGAAAGTTATTAAATAAGTAATAAAAACTAAACCTAAATGAAAGCTCATATAAAAATATAGGAAAATTCTATGTTAAAATAAAGAGAAAAAAAATCGATATTAAAATTTACGGTATTATATACTCAATAGTTATGGAAAAATGTGAAATATGAAAAGTAATTGTCTAATTATTTTTTTCTTTTCAATAATAAAAACAAAAAATGACAGAATCATAAACTTAAATGGTTAGGTAATTCAGAGACAAATTTGTTACTTAGTAAATGATTTCATAGTTCAATTTACCCAATATAATTAAAATCTAATTTAATTAATTCTATTTCTAATATATATTAAACTGAGAGATCATATAATAATATAATTTTTACTTAAAAAATATCTATTAATTAATTTAAATGCACATGATTCTCTCCTAATTTATCAATTCAATATGTATCCAACAAATTTAAAATAATAGGCTTCACTTCTCTAATTAATTAAAAAAATATTAATATATATTAGATATTAAATCAAATTATAAATATAATAAAATAATATAATAAATTAATTATTTTTATAAACTAAAAATAAAATTTTAATAAATATACACATAAAGTAACATAAAAATATATTTGGTAAATTCATACATTAACATAAAAAAATATTTTTGTATTTTTAATTTGATATATATATATTATCATAAAATATAATTTCATCATCTACTTAAAAAAACTATCAGTACATATCAAATTATATGTTCTAAAATATATAATTTTAGTAAGTATAAAAATAAAAATCAATTGAAAATATAATCCCTACTCATGACATATTGAAATTATCAAATATCTATATACAAGAATAAAACGGTTAACAACAATTAAATTTTTATTTTTACAAATACACATTATTTCAAAAAGAACTACACATTAAAAAAAAATTCACCTTAAAGACGGGATATAGTCTATTATATTATTAACGAATATAAATATAGCATTAATCTTTCATATTATTATAAAAATATATATTGAAATTTTAATTATATAAATTTAGAAAATTAAAAAAAAATTGGCTCATAATTTTCATTTTATGTAATAATCTGTAAAAAAAGTCTTATGACATATTAAGCTTTGATAAAAAATATTCGATTTAGTTCAAAATTTCAGTTGACCTTAATTAATGAGAAAGAAACAAAACTCAAAAACATAAAAATGATTTGGTTTTACTAACTCTTCATATATTAAACTAAAATATCTATATTTATAAAATTAAATATTGGAAAAATAATAATAACCCTAGTTCTTTATTAAACTATAAAAAATTCACTCATAAACTAAAAATCTGAGACAATAATCTCTCAAACTCTCAATCTCTCAAACTATTTCTCAATTCTCACTTAACCATTATTCCCTCTGTTTTCCTATAACTGACGTTTTACCAATATCACACAAATTAAGAAAAAATTTGTATTGTCTATTATAACCTTTTGCATAACTCATAAGTCTAAACGTCTATAATATATTTTTACAAAAGTATGTAATAATTTTTTAGTCAAAGAAGGGTAAATAAAGTCATATTAAAGTGACAACCGCATAAAAAATCGAAAACATCAAACATTTTAATACAAAATAAAAAGGTAAAACGTCAATTATAGGAAAACAGAGGGAGTAAGTCATAACACACCATTCTTTATATAAAAATTAGGTTTTACATAGCTTCCTTATTTTTCTCAACTTCATATTAGATAATTGTGATTCAAGCTTAACCCGATACTTCATTCCATTTCAAATGGGGACGCCGGTTGAACTTGTCCTGAACCTCTCAAAGCTTGAAGCTCCGCAACAACTTGTCGCATATCTGGTCTCTCATTTCCTCTCGCTCTAGTGCACCGCATCGCCAACAAAGCTACTTGATAAATCACTTCGTAATTCTCTGCATTCACCACCCTCTGATCCAGAACTTCACTTAATCGATTTTCTCTCAGTGCAGAGTTAAAGTAGCTCACCAGATACTGGTTAGCCTGAGTCCTATTAAAGGACAGTGCCCTTTCGCCTGATAATAACTCCATGACTACAACTCCGTAGCTGTAGACATCGCTGCTCGAGCACAAGGTGCCTGTCTCCATGTATTCAGGGTCAAGATAACCCAGTGTCCCCTGTATCAAAGTAGTCAGCTGTTCCGTATTCGTAGGCACGTGCCTAGACGCTCCAAAGTCCGAGAGCCTAGCAGATAACTCTTCGGTTAAGAGAATATTCGCTGGTTTGACGTCCCTGTGGACGATTGGGACAGGAGCAGAGAAGTGGAGGTGTAACAGCGTTTCTGCCACTTCTGTCGCAATCCTCAACCGGTCCGACCAAATTAGAGAAGAACCGAATAAAATGTCATAAAGCGTTCCACCAGACATATACTCGTAAACTAAGAGGGGGACCTCTGTTTCCAGACAGCAACCTATAAGCCTCACCACGTTCGGGTGGTTGATCTGCGAAAGCAACACTAACTCGTTAATAAATTGCGTCACTTGGTTACGGTCCCCAACTCGAGCTTTTGATAGCAACTTCAACGCCGTCTGATAGTATCCCTTTGTAAACGACCCCTTGGCCTCCTGCACCAAGGATTCTTGTCTCATGATAGCCTTTAATCGCTTTCTTGATTTCTTTTTCCTCGAAGATCTTGATAGCTGCATTCGATGACTGTGCACCAGAGTCTAGAAGTCGTTGCACCAACATGATTCCACCGTTTTCTTCAAATCGCCTTTCTCTAAGTTTGGATCGTTTCCAGAGCTTGAGCTTCAGCAATAGGCAGCCGACTCCGATCAGGAAGAGCAAGAATCCAATGATGCTTACTGGTCCACACAAATTAATTTTCGGATCCGGATTAGTTTAAGATGAGAGAGTGTCTATCTAAACGCCAAAAGAACTTACCAAGTAAAATGATTTTCCATTCTGTTTTTTTCTCGCACTTGAAAGATCCAATAACATTCTTGCAGGTCTCATGCTTTCCACAAGAATGGATACTCGTATTGCACTCATCGATGTCTAGTGAAAACAGGGAAAAAGAGAAAATTAGTGCGCCACAAAAATTCCACGTACTATATGAAAATATAGGAGAGAGTATACCTTGGCAGCCATGTTGAAGGTAAGGATTCCCTGCAAATCCTTTTAGGCATTTGCATGACTGCCCGGATTCACGATCAATGCACTCGCTGTTGTCTTTACACAAGCTCGTGTATCCAGCCTCTTGGCATCTTGTTTTATTCATGGTCCAGTCCAATATCACAGGAAAACTTCTAATGTTTCGGAGGTTTTTAAGATCCTCCGAGCCATTAAAGAAGAAGTGTCCTGGTTTGACCAGAAAGACATAGATGCAAGGATACACCGATACGTTTGACTGACCAAGAAAACTATCTACGTCTAACGTGAACTCGTTGGCTACATTAGGTATTGACATACGGCAGCAACCAAAACCAGAACATGAATCCTTTAAGGGTGGCAAAGAATTGCAAGATGTAGCACATCCAGCTCCGAATTCTCCAAAAGTCGTATTACCAGCGTAAACGACGGTACCACCACAACCAACTAGAAAGAGTTGGTTTTTGGTTGAGATCATAAAACCACCTAACTGTATACTTCGGGACGTAATTCCACCATTGTCGCATACGGAAATCACGTTCAGTAGTACCTCTAATTCACCGTCGAAGTAGATGCGGGACACTTCTAAATTTGAGTTCTTTAAAAACAACTTTTGTTCCTTCTCATCACACCTAAGGAGAAATTTGCTGTCGCCGATACAGTCTGAGGAGGTTCCAAATGGATATTCGACTTTGTATATTCCGCAAGTGGCTTGGCAATCGGTGCGTGACTGCCTTGCTGAAACCGAAAGACCAGCAAGTGAACAGAATAAGAACACCCACACTCGTCGCGTGAGTAACATTTTTTGTGTTTTGTTTTTAACAAATGTAAGGTTTTGATTTTAGAGATAGCTGTTAAATTTGATCGATGCGTATATATTTATGCCAATCATATACCATTTATTGACGGTATTGCGGTCCATCCCATGCTTGGGGTTGGGGAGTTGAGCATATATCGACTAGTATTCATTTTTTTCTTCCGTACAATCTCTTTTTGATCTTTGTTTTGGGACGATAGATATTAATATGTTTGGTTTCCACCACTTCTCTCTTTTTAGTGACTTTAACCGGATCCGAAAGACTCAGTTACGAAACAAAACGAAATAAACGAACACGTTAACTGTTTTCAGTAATATTAATTGCAGAAAATTTATTGTTTCCTTAACTAAAGGAGCTCGATCTCCATCATTTCCATTTTCGCGTTTGCATTGAGTTTCTCCTTTCCACATCAATAGGATATCGCTGATGAATCAGTTTAGAAAATAGAGTGAACTTTATCTACTTTTTCTTTGTATATTTAAAGACCTCAAGATAATAGAGTAAGACTTTTATCTTTTTCTACATAGAACCTATCACGTTTCTACTGTCTTATGGTTGTGCTCTTAATTTCTAAAGTCGTACAGTTTTATGACTATCACTTTATAAGTTTCGAAATTTCATATTAGTATGTTTTCTCAATATTTTGTGCTTCTTTCATTTCTAATACTTAATGTCAATGAGTTCAGATTAATGGAAGAGAACTGTCTTTAAATCGATATTAATTAGTTTCTGAAAAATTAGGTAGTAATGGATAAAAAATATACATTATAATGTCTATTTTGATAAATTTCACAACGAAATTATAAAACAATCAGATATTAAAACAATGGGTGAAAAATAGTTAGATGGTGATATGGGTGTGGTATGGTATATCATTGACATTGACACAACATGTTCAATACGTCCCAAAGAGAGCAATCCTAAAGAAAGAAATGAATGTTTCACATGAAAGCAAATGGTGCATTAAAAATGTAGAAACGAGGGTACGAGGTCTTAAAAATGATGTCAACGGCGTCGCTTGACTAGGTTTCGTCGTTAATACATTGAGCGCGTTTTCTTTCTCTCTCCTTGAATGAGACTTTAAAAATAAAATGATTATATTAAAGGAATGCTTTCGTTGAGAGTCGAACTGACCTCCTGCGTTTTCTAAACGAATGAAAACAAAAAACTTTTCGTTTCAATCTCGTACATGTACATTCCAGAGGAAAGATAAGCATCCGCTGTTTTCATCCCTGTATCAAACAAAACCCCACAATTCAAAACATCAAACCCTCAAAACTTGCAGAGATACGGAATAAGGAAACGTAGAGAGAGAGTTAGGCATGAATCCAGTTGCTCTTTTCATCAACACAGAGCACAGGATTAGCATCTTCAGTCATTACCTTTGAGCAAAAAAGTCCAAAACTTTATGTAAAGTCTCGTGCAACCAAAACACATCTATATTAACCCTTTCTATGACCATGAACTTCAAACCAACCAAAAAAAAAAGACAAGAAATTCACATGACGGAGAGAGAAGAGTATCACAAAGAGTTCGTCCTCAGCGGTACGGACTCAAAGAAAGTAACTCTAAAAGACCAATGCCTCGAACTAGATTGCAAGATACGGATTCTTAATAAAAATTGGCTAATTCATCAAAAGCAAAGTCTAAACTAACAGAGCAGTTACATGATATATATATATATATTCTTTTATTTTTTATAAAATAAACCCTTAAATTTCCCAGAGTTTATGGTTTACCTTAGACTGCTTCGGCTTCGATCGCTATTGCTTTTGCTGCTACTATCACCACTGCTCTTTGAGCTCCCACTGTTGATCCTTGAGACACCTCTCTGACTCCTACGCGATTCTGACAGTCCATTCTTCCACCAATCTTTATCCTCTGAGATGGAAGGTCTGGGAGAAACCCAAGAGCCTTTGCTTGTCACGGAAGAATCATCTTCGTCCTTCTTCTTCGTCTTTTTCTTGGCACCCAAGCTAACGGGAAACACCAGTTTCAGAAGAAACCCACTCTTGTTTACGCCCCCGTTTCGGATCGGGTCGACCCATTTATCGCTCTTCATCTTCCTCACGGCTCTACTCGGCTGCTTCTTCTTTCTCTGAGGCAGTTCGTCCAGCACTTTCCGCTCTCTGTCTTCCTCTGTGTTCACCTCAACAAGATCCTTCAAGGAAAGCTCGTAGCACGACTCGGGCATCTTGCTAACCATCTCCATAAGCTCTTGCTGACCACGAGCGATGACCTGAGCCTTGGAAACAGGCGAGAGGGTCTGGTGATTGCTTTGCCTGTGACCAGGACTCTTCGGTGGGCTGCTTCTCCACAGAGGAGGTGAACAGACACCTGATTCTGGATGATCATCGAAAGTTGTGGGAAATATCAAATGGGTATTGAACGATGTCGACGAAGGCTCAAACATTCCTATGCTGCTCCTTGATCTTTGCTTCCAAGGAAAGGAACAAACAAATGAAGAGATGAGATTTTTAGGATTTAGAGTTCACAGCTTCACAAAGAAGCCCCGTTGTACATAAATTGTAATAATATATTTATTTCTGCTTTTTATAAGATAGGACAAATATATTGGCAATTCATAAAAAATACTAGTAAATGATTCTTTTTTGGTTTAGTTGTGTCATGATTATTGATAGATGCCGATTATATTATCAAAGAAAGCCTGCGACGGAGATAATCTAAAGCCATTAAAACATTTCGAAATTAATAAAGATCCTCTACGTCTATCAGACTATCTCATATGAGTGTACGTTTTAAAAAAAAAGAATTCTCAACAGCATCACTGTCGTTTAATATTATCTATTTTTGGGTTTAAATAACTCATCCCTACTTGTTTACCAGACGTAGTGGAAATGAAATTAAACAAGAAAATGCTTTTTCTTTGTTCTCTCTCATCTGGTTTATGAGTTTTTATAACGGAAATGTTTGGAACGTGTCTATCACAGGTTATTTTTTTTTTGCCCTTCCTAATTCCACAACGTATCTATCAAGGCGACCAAGAACATTTATTTCTTTAATTAGTCGCTTTCAGCTCCATACAGAAAAGTAAAGTCGTGTTTTGTTAGAGTAGGATCGGCACTTACTTGCTAATTAACAGCCTAGCTTTTTTGTTTAAGAAAGATTTTTGTTTGGCAGACAGAGAAAGTATTTTGTGTGTTACATTACATTCGTAGAGAAATAAAACTACTTATAATGGTGGGTAAGAAACATTAACTTATGAGTTATGAATAAAGAATTTGCATAAACGAGAAAGAAAACAAAACTTCAGAAACTATCAATTTGTACAAAACGGCAATACACGATTATGCCAAGGAAAGAAGTTGACGTACCTAACCTTGATCGATAAATTTTTTTTTAAAAGAGTAGCTAAAAATTTGAAGTACCTACCTTGATCATGATCGTAGTGTGAATTAAAATCGGTATTTCGACAACCACGTGTAACCATATAATAATAGCAATAACTAATAACATCGATAGCGAATTCGATCACGTCCCTTCTGAAAAAAAGTATAATGTCAACGTGTATTTATGTCTCGTTGCTAGCGTTCCCTATCTCGATATACAGTATAATTCATTGGGAAAATGCTCATTTTATTCTCTAACTATTTGCAATTACTTGATTTATTCCCCAACTATCACTATTTATTCAAAATTATTCCTTAATTATATGTTGATTGCTCGAAATTATGATTAATGAAATTAGATGTTTAACAGTAAACAGATGCCGTTAAAAATAAATTTTTATAACCCAAATCTTGCCCCAAATCTTATCGTAATTTAGTGTTCTTCACCAAACTAAAGGTAACTGGTTGATCCAAATCAAAATAGTGGAATAAATGATCGTGGGCTTCTTCTAAAAATGATGTTTACGTTTAGCTTAATGTCTAACAAAGATACGAAGAAGAAGAAGAAGAAGAAGAAGAGGAGGGGGAAGGTTTGCTACCACGATTAAAGATTCTCAGGTTTCACCAAGATCTTCGAGACGAACTTTGAAGGATTTAAGGCGAGATCCAGGGTCAAGGAGGAAGATTATCGCTGAATTGGATAGAGACGAAGCGCTTAGGATCTGACCAGAGGCGATGTTTGATTTTTCTCATGGAACTTTTCTCCAATAATGAACACAACATCACAACAAGATTTGAGTTTTTAAGATTTATTAATGACGTCTGTTTAGTGTTAAATGTCTGATTTCATTAATTCTAATTTCGAGTAATCAACATATAATTGAGGAATAGTTTTGAGCGAGTGATAATTGGGGAATAAATCAAACGATTGCAAATAGTTGGGGAATAAAATGAGCATCTTCCCATAATTCATTTCTTTTGATCTGAATAATCACATAAAAGTCACCGAAAAATGAAGAGATAATGCAACCCTATAGTTTCCTTTCTTTTTTTTGACTGAAATTTTATATAGTTTTCCTTTTGTCATCGTCATATCGTATTACTACCGTCGAAGGATTTGAAGGACCCCATTTTTGTAATGAGTCCTGTCTCCATAAGTCACCAAACATCTTGCAGATTTCAGGGGTTCCGCTGCTTTTTCCAATCCAATTTTTATTTCTATCACCTCTTTTCTACTTAAATATTCTTTACCGTCTTTATACACTCTGCTTTTCATCTAGAACGGTTTATTTCTTTTTTATCCACTTATAAATACTTTTATTTAAATTAAAATACATGTATTACTTCTTCCTCTTTTGGTATCTCCTTCTGAAATTTAAAGTCAAAGATACGAAATACTACAAATTATAATGTCTAAAAATTATTTTAGTAATTATAAAAAAATGATATCACTTTGGTCCGAAATCTAAACATCTTATAAACATTTTATTCTCTAATACCGACAAAATCAAAAATTAAAAATCTATCACGTGCGATCATCAATAAATATATCGTTCTTTTAGGAGAATTTTTTCATCATATAACAAACAATCTATCATCACTTTCATTTTAGCCACAATGCAATACAACCACAGTTAAATCTACGATCATATCAAAAAAACTACCATCATATTCAAATAAATTTACCGTGCAATAGCCCTTCAACTTCAGTTAGTTCGGTTTGAATTGATTCGATTTTTCGGTTTACAAAATTTCTACCGAATTTAACCAAATAAATAATCGGTTCGGTTCGATTCAAGGTTAGTTCGGTTAACAAAATTTCAAACCAAAGTTTTTATCGGTTAGATTTCGGTTAATTTTGGTTATTTCGGTTAAATTCATTTAGTTTGCTTTGAAATCTTATATAATAAAGTAAGATTTCTTTATGAGAAACTTTGAGAAAGTGACATGTGTCCTCTAAAAATTTAATGTTTTTCTTTTACATTTTCTTTCTATTTTAATGTAATGACTTTAAACTTTTATTAATTTCAAAAGATATAAATAAATATATTATTCAAATTCATTCAAAAGAGAAAAGATTAATCCATAAAAACATAATTTTAATATTATTAATCCATAAAAACATATTTTTAATATTTTGAAATATTAAATTTAAGAAACTAAGGTTCCTCTCAAGAGAAACTTTGAGAGTTGTCATGTATACTCCAAAATTTCTAAAATCCTTTTTTTACTTTATTCCCTTTATTATGTTGTTACTAATTTTTATGAATTTTTTGTGTTGAATTTTAAGTTATAATTTAATATATAAATATATATATATTGTGTTTTTAATTTTATGTTTTATATTTATTTACTATTCTTAAAATTTTATTGAATTCATGAAATATATTTTTATTGGTTTTAAATATTATAGTTAAGAATACGAGATAAGATTTATTTTTAATAAAATAATTGCATTTATAGAAAAATATATGTTTACTTTATTAATAATAAATATATATGTGAAAATATTAAATTTAAAAAAATTAAATTCATTCAACGCGTGCCGGACTACTAGTTAGAAATATTATTTGGTTTGGTTTGGTTAAAATCATACCAAATCAGTTAAATTTGGATAAATTAAATTCCGTTTGGTTCAGTTAAAAACCGCATGGCTATGTGCAATCCATTTATTTTTTCATTAATGGCATAATTTTAATTTTTTCATCTTTTTCATTCTAGGACTTTTAACCTACAATTTTTTCTTTAGCCACTGCCGACTATTATTATTACATAATTCATCTTTTTTGCATTTTTAACACGGATATTAGGTAGTTTAAACCGTAAAAAAGCTCCTCCCGCCTCTTAAATCTACAAAATCCGTTGGAGAAAGTGAACATTTAGTCCCTGAAGCCAACAAAATCAAAAATTATAATTATACAATCACGTTTATAACCATTAATAAGTCTATTTTCATTTCAAAATAAATTTATCATTACATAACAAATAAATCTGTCAATCACTAATTTGTCTATGACACAATATAACCACAATTTAGTATATCATCATATCAGATTTATCATCAGTTTCAACTAAGTCTCCTAACAAATAAATCAAGATTTAAAAAACCCATTGGAAAAGAAGAAACCCTTTTAGACCGCTGGTGGTGTGATCCGACATCGAGTTAACTTTTTAGGGTTGGTAGAATGAAAAAAGAAAGGTTATTTTTTCATTTTTTTGTTTAATTTTTTATTTTTATTTTTTCATTAACTCATAAGGATACAGTTATAATATAAACGAAAAAAAAAATTTAGAAGACATTTCACCATCTTTTTACCAATCTAAAAATTTTGAAGATCATTTTGGCAATATATGAATTTCTGGAGATCATTCTATTAATTACATCATAAAATTACTATATTTAATTAAAAATAAAATATAGAATAACAATTTTATTTTCTTTAAGAAACGGCTGAATTATTTAAAACAATTTTGTGGACTAGAAGGTGTTTCTTATCAGAGCTGGCACCGGCTCCACGTAAAGAGAGAGCTAAAAATAGGATTGAGCTATTGAACAAATCAATGCTTTCTTTTGTAAATGAAAATAGAATAAGCAACCTCCCGTTCTATTAGGAATCAATTCCTACTTTCTATTTTTCATGTGTTTGTGGGAACTATTGATTCTAATTTCTTATATAAAGGACTCCAAACAAAATGAAAAAAGAACACACACAGAGATTATTCACACTAGCAAAAAAAAAATCATCTTAAAATGAAGACCATGCCACTGATACTAATTGCCACCATCATCCACTTGATATCATTTCCAGTTCTGATCAAAGTTGTAGGAGCCGCGAATATGCCAATGCCAACAAAATGTAGAGGGGAGATTGAACCTTGCATCAAACCCATTTTAAACGGAAAACCATGGCCAGGAGTTCGAAATTGTTGTCCTAAATATAGACAGATCAATTCGAAGCCGTGTTTAACTGAACTCGTCTTATCCAAAGATCCTGAGATAAACCTACGTGTTATTGATATTTTTCAAGAATGTAGTTATCGTGACCCCAAATGTCCAAAATTCTAGAGACTATTATACATATGATTGAAAAAACAATATAGCAAACATATTTGATATAATGTATTAATTTTTTGGTTCTATATGGTTAAATAAATCAATATTTTAATATTTTAAATGCAAAATATGGGGACATGAGATTTCCATTAAGTTAATTACTATATTTAATAATATATAAGTATATAATCTAGAATAAAATATGTATGGTAGACCTCATAATTTTGGTCTTCAATTTTATATTTATATTAGAATTTAACTCGCGTTTCGAATAGATAGAGACACGTTTATATTAAAAAATTCAATTTAATATATAGAATGATTTATATAGTTTCAATTTTTATAGTTTACTTAATTTTTATAATTATTTATTATAGATAATATATTTATAGATTCAAAACTTTTAGATGTGTTAAAAGTTTTATATTAACTATATTTTAACATGTTAGTGAACAACATTTTTAGTTTTTTTCGTTCTTTTAACTCATTTTAGTTTTCACATTGATAGTGGTTTAAATCTTTTGAATGTTCAAAAGTTAATCTTGCAATAGACATCAAATCTTTGAAAAATCATTAATCCCAACATGTCCATCATATTATCGGATAATATGAATATCGAGTAATTTGATAATATGAATATCGAGTAATTTGTAATATTTAAATATTATTAAATTAAAGTTATTTCTATCTGTTTCTAAATTTAAAACTAATTTGTGTATAAAGTTATTTTTTACATTTACCATTTGATTTAATAGTTTAACTATGCTTATGAAATATATATACATATATATGTATATATTATAGGATTTCAATTTGTAGTTTTATATATTAAAATTTATTTAATAACTTATTTTGGTATTTTTAATTATAAAAAATAAAGATATGCAAAAAAATATTTTAGGTTATGTTATAATAAATATGTTTAAATCTTAAAAGATATTGTAAAATTAACTAGTTAGTATTTTTTGACCATTTTACCATAAATTTTTTAAATTTGATTAATTTTAATGTTATTTCATGTAATATAATATATAATTAAAGGTTTATTGATAATTGTGCTTCTATTTAATAGTATAAAGAGAAAAATAATATGTATATGATTATATTTGAAATATTCTTAATGTTGCATGTAAAAAAATTAATTCATCCCAAAACAAAGATCTAAAAGAGACTATACAAAAAATTAGTCGATATGAGATAAGTTCTCGGAAAAAAAAAACTCTTTCTAGTTGGTTGTGATGCTATGGTCTATTACGAGAATTGGGGACTCCTCAGCTACATGTTCTACAGATTGCAATTCCTTGCCACCAAAAGATCGAGGAATCATCATCTGGTTATGGTTGCTATCAGAATTCAATCTCTAATGTAGCCAGCGAGTTATTGGTAGAGACAGGTAATTTTTTTTCCATAGAATAACGTCAATGATCTAAGTCTTTCGTCTAACGTGTGTAACAAGTAATTGTGAATTCAGTTCACAAGGAAACACTATTTTAAGTCTTGATCCTTCTCTTCGAGACCGGAAAACTGTGTTCATGCTTATTTTGTTGATATCTGTGATTGTTTTGTTTGTGTAAACGAATATGCTTTAGCAATCTTTTTTCTTCCTCTTTTTAGTGGCAGAGGATATTATAGCATGCCTTACTGTCAAATACATTTGTTTTTCCGCCAATCACGTTTAAGATACATATATTTTGCATTATGCAGCAAAACCAAAGAAGGAATTAGCATTAGGATGAATATATTGACTAAGTCAATTGTTTGTTTTGTAAATAAATATAAAATTAGTATCCTTCCCTTTTTTTATAGGAATCATTCTCCACTTTCCATTTTTCCTTTTTCATAGGAACCCCATTAATTCCGGTTCCCATTTACTTATTTAAGGACCCATAAAAAATGAAGAAAACATAGATTATTTCTAAGAAAGAAATAAATTTATCTTTTTTTTATAAGAAACTTGACCAGCTATTATAATGAAGATCATGTCAATAATTCTCATTGCCATCATCATAGGCTTGACATCATTTCCGGCTCCGTTTAAAGTTCCCAGTTCCGATGCAATGCCAATGCCACCAGAATGCAATGACATCAAAGTACCTTGCAGAATGCTCGTCCCATACTCAGGCCGAGGGTTTGCAAGATGTTGTGATGTATTTAGAGAGAAAAATTCGAGTCAATGTTTACTTAAAGTTTTTACGTCGTCCCAGGATAATCTGCTAAACCGAGCGGCTGTTAGAATGTTTAAATCGTGTGTAAGTGTTCGTAATTGTGCTCCTCCAAAGATCTAGACATTTATACATATATAATTAAAAGAAAAAAAACAATGACAATATAGCAATATTTTGAAATAATGTATCCTAATTATGGTTGGTTTTATGTTATTATATATACAATAAAAGATTAATAACGTTGGCATTTTGAAAATTTATTAATTTATAGAATTGTTAATTAGAAATGGTTTTAGCCTATAATGTTTTTTTTTAAATGTTGTTATTCTAATAAATTTAATTGAGTTTATGAATAAATAAATACATACTAAAGGGTTACGAAATATTATTGTGTTTTTAATATTTTAAATGGATTAATGTGAATGTGCTTTCCTGTTTCTAGTTGAACCATCACAATAATAATACATTAATTAACATACTATTGTACATAACTTTCTATTTTCCCAGAGATAATCAGCATTTTACATTTAGTTATAATCCCGCGATCATGTTTTTCTTATAATTTGTTTCATTTGTAATTGTCAAATGATGAGTAAATTTATTAAAATACGTCCTCGCTGATCAATAAAGTACATTTATTTTAGTCACGTCATTAATTCTATTG
>KE153676.1:661424-673993 GCA_000411075.1 Sisymbrium irio | reverse complement strand
TTTTTTTTTTTTTTCTTGTGTGGACAGTACACTTTGCTTCTGTCTCTGTCTGACTCTCTCTCTCTCTCTCTCTGTATCTCTGTTTTCGAAGATGTAAGAGATTTTATTTTTTTGCTTCCTTAAAAAATAATCGGTCCCTTTGTAATAATAATAATCTCCATAGCTTTCTCTCTATCTCTCCTCTCTCGCCGACTCCACATAATTAAAACCTGGTATACTAAGGTAAACTATTTCTCTCTTTTATCACTTTCAAAATTCCATAATCTTTCCTTTGTTTATTCGATTCTGATTTCTGTTTTTTCACTCCTCGCTATTCTGAAACTTTGAAAACTTGAAAGATTTAGATGAATTAATTTGATGTCGACAAAAGACACTAAGTTTACAGACTATTACAAATTGGGAATTACGGAATCGAGTAACAAACTTTGTCTCATCTTCTTCATGTTGTTGGTGTCTGGCTGGCTGGCTGTGTTCAGTGTCGCAAGTTGGCATATTGTCTGTTTTTTATTACAGTATTTAGTATTCTCTTTATTTATATACTGGACCGTACGTACCCTGTTTCGATGTGTAACGTTTTATAGATTCCCCCATCTTTGACCAATAAAATCAGTTTTTATTTATTATTACAAACGGTTTTTTTTTCAATGTTTTTTTTTTTTCACTTTGACAGCTACTTCTGAGCTCGTTTTTTTTCTTTTTTCTTTTAAGCATCGATTCCTTTGCAAATTAGTGAGAATCTCATGTCAAGTCTTAGGAAAAAAAGAATTAAACAGTTTTATTTTGAAATGTGAATTAAACAGTTGCACCGGAAATTATATATTTTCGTTTTGAATTTCATAGTAAGAGATCTTTTAGGAATGTATTCTTTTGTTTTTCTTTGGTTGAGAAAGGACCAGGGAAGGAGCAGTGAGATTCTTGTTTTATTCCAGAGAATCTCAGTTTGTGGTCTCTCTTTATGAAAATCTTTTTACTCTATCTTGTCTAGATTCCGCTTCTTCTGTCGAGTTACTTAGTGGCCAAGATTCACTTATATTGACTCGGCAGGCTAAATCTCCGAATATCTTATCTTCTTGCAACTTGTTGAAACACATATAAAAGCTTGCTTCTTCTTATCCTCTGACCTCTTCTCTGGCTTGCTGATATATATATATATATATACAACTTCTTTCTGTTTAACTGCAGAGCAGGGCAGTAAAACTACATAAATTCTTGTTTCTCTTTAATGGCTAAAGTTTATTGGCCCTATTTTGATCCTGAATATGAGAACTTGAGCACCAGAATCAATCCTCCCAGGTAAAATAATCGCCAAACTCCTTTCGGATTATCACATTTCACATTTGCTGCTTTTAAAGCTCATACTTCTTCTATATGTTGTTGTTGCAGTGTTTCGATAGACAACACTAGCTGCAAAGAATGTACTCTTGTCAAGGTAAAGCATCCTTCTTTCTCCAATTTTAAGTCTGATATTGATGATTCGTTTTAAATTTGATGTGTGTGAGAGTATTTTATGATAGGTTGACAGTATGAACAAACCTGGAATACTACTTGAAGTTGTGCAAGTTCTAACCGATCTCGATCTCACTATTACCAAAGCATATATCTCTTCTGATGGTGGATGGTTCATGGACGGTAGGAATTGCTCCTTTATACATTCACAACAACAACAAGAAATTCATTTTAATGAAGCATCTCATTGGTTCTAATTTCACTTCTTAATAGTATTCCATGTCACTAATCAACAAGGAAACAAGGTTACTGATAGCAAAACCATCGAATACATCGAGAAGGTATATGCTATTCCAAAGTTGTAAATGTGCGGTTTGTATAACTGCATACATGCACTGGTTTGTTATTACAGTATATATAATTCTTTGTTTTTTCTTTTTAGGTGTTAGGACCAAAGGGCCATGCTTCGGCTTCACAAAACACTTGGCCAGGTAAAAGAGTCGGTGTCCATTCATTAGGGGACCACACTTCGATCGAGATTATTGCTCGTGACCGTCCTGGTCTTTTGTCTGAGATCTCAGCCGTACTAGCAGACCTCCACTTCAATGTGGTGGCAGCTGAAGCATGGACTCATAACCGTAGGATCGCGTGTGTTCTCTACGTGAATGATAACGAAACGTCTAGAGCCGTTGATGATCCAGAAAGATTGTCTGCCATGGAAGAACAGCTCAACCTTGTGCTGCGCGGGTGTGAACAGGAAGATGAGAAAGCTGCTCGGACGAGTCTCTCCATTGGGTCGACTCATGTTGACCGTAGGCTTCATCAGATGCTTTTCGCTGATAGAGATTACGAAGCTGTGACTAAGGTTGATGGTTCCGCTTCTCCTGGACTCGAGCCCAAGATCACGGTTGAGCATTGTGAAGAGAAAGGCTACTCTGTGATAAGCGTGAGCTGCGAAGATCGAGCCAAGCTCATGTTCGACATTGTATGCACGCTTACGGATATGCAGTACATTGTGTTTCACGCCACGATTTCATCCAACGGTCCTCATGCCTCTCAGGAGTATTTCATCAGACACAAAGACGGTTGCACTCTTGACTCGGAAGGAGAGAAAGAGAGAGTTGTCAAATGCCTAGAAGCCGCAATCCATAGAAGAGTCAGCGAGGTAAGTTAACTACTCCTTTTTTTGGTGTTGCTTGCATTAGAAGGCAACAAGTGCTTTATTTACTTTCTGAAACTCAATTCTAGGGTTGGAGTTTGGAGCTGTGCGCAAAGGACAGAGTTGGATTACTGTCGGAAGTGACTAGGATTCTGAGAGAGCACGGGCTTTCAGTGACGAGAGCTGGTGTGACAACAGTAGGAGAACAAGCGGTTAACGTTTTCTATGTGAGAGATGCTTCGGGAAATCCAGTGGACGTGAAGACAATCGAGGCTTTACGCGGAGAGATCGGACACAGTATGATGATTAACGTCAAGAATAAGGTTCCAAGCAGAAGATGGAAAGAAGAAGGTCAAGCCGGAACAGGAGGAGGATGGGCTAAAACCAGTTTCTTCTTTGGGAATTTGCTGGAGAAGTTCTTGCCGTGAGAGAAGAAGGTAACTTTTATAAATCAAATTACATTGTGTGGATAAATGTACTGTAAAATGTGTATTATGTATGATCTAGAAGGTCTAGTAGGGTGGTTTGACTTGGTCAGAGATTTTGGTGGTTTACCCGAATCAACCGTACCAAAACCGGGTTTTTGGTTACTTAGTCATAGTATGACCGTGAAATGCACCATTTGAACATGTCTATAATAGAATAAAATGAAACTTTTCCTATTGGAAGGTTTGCTTTCGTGTATGAAACTCGATCCTTCTTGTGATCTTATTATCTTTGGCCAAATGTATAATATCCATGTTAAAAAATGTTTTTTTCTATTTTAGTTTATAAGTTGCTCTATTTTATTATGTGGGAAATAATAGTTATTGTGGAACCTATGTTGTCATTATATTCTCAAATTGTTGCATTGGCTTGGCCGCAAAATTGAGTTGATTGCCTTGGCATAAAGTATTCCAATTAGACATATATTTAGCTGCATAGATAACTAGTAAGACGCATACTTTAGCTTCGTAATTCAATGAAATTATACTTAGCTGCCTAGAAAGGTGATAAATAGGTTCGCGTGCGAATATTTTCGTTAAAGTCAAACTGTCAAATGAAATTCAAGCTTTCGACAACTGAAATCTTGAATTGGGGAAGGCTAATGAAGAGTAGATGTGGAAAAGTCGAAAAGCGATAAAAGAAAACGGCATGGAGTGCGGCCTCGGATAAGGCTAACAGCCTAGCTATATAAGTCTACTCTAAACTATGGCACGAAACCAGGAAAAAAAAAGTAAACGGCTTGCTGTTTCCATGTCCTTTCTTACTAATATTACTTCTTCCATAATGCCCGTATATAACTTAAAACTAAAAGTATATAAACTCGTTGCGTGAGCTCTCTTCAATTGTATAAATTAGTTTCCGCAGAAACAATCAAACTGTACGTTTTATGTTTAAGATTCAGGTTGCGTATTTTCTTTTTATATGTAAAATATATCTGTTCTTGAAGATTTTTTTTATAAGTTACGTGAGCATACAAACAATACCAACCGCCGAATTGGTATGTCTCGAAGATATGACAATTTAGAATTGAATTATCTTTCTGTTGACATGTCTAAAGAATAGAAAATATATGATGTATTCATCAAAATCTCCGTTTATTTAAAGACTTTTAGTTTAATATTTACAGTGGATTCTGAAATGAAGAATATAACACTGTATCTTCAAAAAATTTAAAAATGAACTATGTTGATTAATGAAAAATAGAAATTACCCTTATGTTTACGCGTGAATTAAAAGATAAATTGGTTTGATTATGTTATATGACGAAAGCTTGTGGAATTACCATTAATAAATATAAAATAGTATATTTCTATTCTTACATAGTATTATATAGTAGCATATTATAAATTTATAATCACTTTCATCTTAATTTGTATATAGTATAAAAAAGGTTTATCAGCAGCTTTTTACTTTTCCCACTTCTTTATTTAATTAAACTGTATGTTTGGAAGTTTTCCCTTCTGACCACCAGTCAACGGGTCCCTGATGAGATATGTGGAGTTCATTGATCATTATCTTCGATTTTTAATCATCAATTATAGTATAAAGTTCTCCACTTCTCAAAATCCGTTAAGTAAGTATATTATTCAATTAATTATATACTCCCGTATAAACCATTCATTAGCTATATTGTCTTGTGTGTTTTCCGAAACTTTCGTGTTACAACTATGTATTACAACATTTGTTTTGTTGTCAACGTATAATCTTATTCCAACTGTGATTAAATTATGAAACTTAAAAAAGAAAAGTCGAATTTCAGATATAATCCATAGTAATGTATCACCAGTCAGGTTTCGACACGTGGAGGATTACGTGTCAAATAGACATTGCCCGTACGTTTACTCTTTGCCTCTTTCTTCCTTTTTACAATATATACAAAACTCCTTTTATAATTTGCTTTTCTCCTCTCTCGTTATCATCCTGACACGAGTGTCACACGGATTATTTATTTACAAAGAGCTAATAAGAAGATCGAAGAAAAACTACAAGAGTTGTAATAATATTTCAAAAGAAGAAAGAGGGAGGAAGAACATTTTATTCAGAGGTATGATCGGAATAGTCCAAACTCCAAGAGCCATTACTCTGGTCCTACGTTAGTCAATGGAAATTCTCCTTAATTTTTGTCATTTTTATTGTAATCACAAATTAAAATGTCTTCTGGAAAAATTTAGCCAGCAAAAGAAGAAACTTTGAATTCCCTCAATTACCCTCGAAACTGAAACTCTGTATATTTCTACGTTTAAAATGGTAATTAGGGGTCAAAAAAGAGTTACGCAGAGACATAAGTGTTTTACTGAGTTTGAGTTTCAATTTTATTATTCTCCTACATTTGTCGTCTCTCGAGGTTCTTCTAATTTCGTAGATAATATTTATCATTTTCTCTATTTACTTGTCCTAATCTCAGTTTCTTCTGTGGTGGTAGAATCAAGAAACCGCTTAAAAGAGTAGTATTAAAAGATGGTGAGTGAAGGAGGATCAGCAACAACACTTAGCCGATGCTTCGAGAAGATGAAGGAGATGAAGATGGAAGGAATCGTGATCACTGAGTGGAAAGACATCCCTGTGGAGCTTCTTATGAGGATCCTTAACCTTGTAGATGATCGGACCGTGATCACTGCTTCTGGTGTCTGCAGTGGCTGGAGAGATGCTATTTCCTTTGGTCTCACTCGTCTCTCCCTCTCTTGGTATGTATATAGCTTCTTCTTCTTCTTCTTTTATCTTTGTGCTTCACTGTTTGTGTGATTGTGTATGACGTTTCAATTAGAAGATACCGAAAGAGTGTTATGTTGGTTATTATGAAAGGGCAAGCAAGCCCTTTTGGCTATCTTTATCGATTGATAGGATCATATGTGATTGAAAGTATCAACCTTTTTTTATTATATGGAACTTCAGGTTTTGTGGTGAGGACAGTTTCTTGATGATGGTTTCAGTTTCAAGATATTCAATTTGTATGTATACGTTTACCAAAGAATCTAGGAGAGGATTTGATTTTTTTATGTTTGCTTGTTTGTTCTTCAGGTGCAAGAAGAATATGAACAGTTTGGTCCTGTCTCTCGCTCCAAAATTCGTCAAGCTTCAGACTTTAGTACTGAGACAAGACAAACCGCAACTTGAGGACGACGCAGTGGAAGCCATATCGAACCACTGTCACGAGCTACAAGATCTTGACCTAAGCAAAAGCTTGAAACTCACTGACCGTTCCCTCTATGCTCTGGCTCACGGTTGCACCAACCTCACTAAGCTCAACCTTAGCGGCTGCACTTCGTTCAGCGACACTGCTCTCGCGTATTTGACAAGGTTTTGCCGGAAGCTCAAAATTCTGAATCTTTGTGGTTGTGTGGAAGCTGTAACTGACAATGCACTGCAGGTGCCGTTGAACATCCAACTCTGTATATATCATCAAAAATCTTTCTATTTTCTTTGTAACAATAACCGAAACAAATGTATGCAGGCTATTGGAGAAAACTGCAGTCAAATGCAGTCACTGAACTTGGGATGGTGTGAGAATATAAGCGATGATGGAGTCATGAGTTTAGCTTATGGCTGTCCTGATCTAAGAAGCCTTGATCTCTGCGGCTGTGTTCTAATTACAGGTAAACGCTCATAAGGTACAAGACTTTGCGAGAATCAGAGATTTCTTCAACCTCTAAAGACATTTATTTGTTGTTGTTGTTGCTGCAGATGAGAGTGTGGTGGCTTTGGCGAATCGTTGTGTACACTTGAGGTCATTGGGGTTATACTACTGCAGGAACATAACCGACAGAGCGATGTACTCGTTGGCTCAGAGCGGAGTGAAGAACAAGCACGAGATGTGGCGATCGGTTAAGAAAGGCAAATTCGATGAAGAAGGACTAAGAAGCCTCAACATTAGCCAATGCACTTACCTCACACCTTCAGCGGTTCAAGCGGTCTGCGATACATTCCCTGCGCTCCACACTTGTTCAGGCAGGCATTCGCTCGTCATGAGCGGTTGTCTGAATTTAACAACGGTTCATTGTGCCTGCATCCTTCAGGCTCACCGCACCCACACCCACAACCACACCGCTTTCCCTCACCCGGCTCATTGAATAGTGTAAAGCCAAGAGGGTCTCTCTCCCTTTGGTATGTGTAAATATAAGTCTAAAGGTTAAAATTAAATAAATAAAAGCTTGTCTGTTTGAGTTTTTTCTTCCCGTCTTTAATATTCATGCAATCTCTCAAGAGCAACCTTGAAATGGTTTTAAAGCACTGTGCTTTAAACAAAATCATCATAAAAATAAGTAATGAATAACTCTTTAATGTTCAATCAAGAAAATATAAGTTGCATTTATAATACTTCTTGAAAAATATATTATTCAGTAAAAAAAAAAAAATATATATATATAATATAAAAAAGAAAATAGCAAACTTGAAACAGTACTATTATAGTTCTCGTTGTTGGTCTTGTACTTTTTTATTCGGACATGAAAAAGGATTGTAGGAGTTATTACGTTCATCTTCTTCTGTCCTGTAACGACAGGAATCGCGAAAATCTGTGGAGACAAATCAACGGATCCTTCCTCACGAAGGGTCTTGTTAGTTCAGTTGTCATTCTTGCCAATCATCTACTTCTGTCTTTCTCGCGGTGTGGCAGAATGGGAACTGCGCGGAACTTGTTCGACGTAATGCCTGAGAGAAATGTTTTCTCGTGGAACACTATGATCGAAGGGTACATGAACTCTGGGGATAAAAGAACTTCTTTGAAGCTGTTTGATGTGATGCCGAAGAGGAATGTGTACTCTTGGAACGTGGTTGTTTCGGGCTTTGCTAAAGCTGGTGAGCTAGGCGTTGCTAGGCAATTCTTTAATGCCATGCCTGACAAAGATGTTGTGACGTTGAACACTCTGCTTCATGGATATAGTCAGTGTGGTTATGCAGAGGAAGCTCTTAGGCTTTTTAAAGAAGCGAAACTAAGCGCTGATTTGATCACAATGACGACAGTTGTAGGGGCTTGTGCTAGCTTGGAAGCTTTGAAATGCGGGAAGCAGATACATGCTCGGATTCTGATTGGAGGGGTTGGATGTGACTCTAAAATGAATAGCTCTTTAGTTAATCTGTATGCAAAGTGTGGTGATTTGAGGATGGCTAGCAACATGGTGGAACATATTGGGGAACCTGATGACCATTCACTATCTGCCTTAATTTCAGGCTATGCAACTTGTGGGAGATTCAACGAGGCCAGAACACTTTTGGATAGGACGAGGAACAGATGCGTATCTCTATTGAACTCTATGATTTCGGGATTTGTGGCCAACGATATGTATGTGGAGGCATTAGTTATTTTCAATGAGATGAGGAATGAATTCAAGGAAGATTCTTGTACGCTGGCACCTCTTATAAATGCCTGCACCGGTTTGGGTATCCTAGTTACTGGTAAACAAATGCACTGTCATGCTTGTAAACTTGGGTTCATTGATGACATTGTTGTCGCTAGCACTTTGCTTGACATGTACTCCAAGTGTGGAAGCCCAATGGAAGCTTGCAAACTGTTCGGTGAGGTCAAAACCTATGACACTATCTTACTGAACTCTATGATCAATGTATAT
Organism: Sisymbrium irio; assembly: GCA_000411075.1. Lineage (NCBI taxonomy): Eukaryota > Viridiplantae > Streptophyta > Magnoliopsida > Brassicales > Brassicaceae > Sisymbrium > Sisymbrium irio. The sequence continues at coordinate 665,338 of KE153676.1, read as the reverse complement.
TTCAGCTGTGGAAGAGTTGAAGACGCGAAACGGGTGTTTGAGAGAATGGAAAAAAAGAGCTTAGTTTCTTGGAACTCGATGACTACAGGATTCAGTCAAAATGGCTGTCCATTTGAAACTTTAGAGTGTTTCCGCCAAATGCACAAGTTGGATTTACCTACAGATGAGGTTAGCCTCTCTGCTGTCATCAGTGCGTGTGCAAGCATTCCTTTTCTCGAACTTGGTGAGCAGGTTTTTGCGAGGGCAACTATTGTTGGTCTTGACTCTGATCAAATAGTATCATCCTCTCTCATTGACCTCTACTGCAAATGTGGATCTGTCGAGCATGGCAGGAGAGTGTTTGATACAATAATGAAGTCAGATGAAGTACCGTGGAACTCAATGATATCAGGTTATGCTACGAATGGTCATGGACTGGAAGCGATTGATTTGTTCAAGAAAATGAATATTGCTGGTGTGAGACCCACTAAGATCACCTTTATGGGCGTTTTAACTGCGTGTAATTACTGTGGTTTGGTGGACGAAGGGAGGAAACTGTTTGAGGCAATGAAGTTGGATAATGGTTTTGTTCCAGACAGAGAGCACTATTCATGTATGGTCGACCTTTTGGCTCGTGCTGGTTATCTCGACGAAGCCTTAGATTTTTTAGAAGAGATGCCATTCGATGCGGATGCAAGCATGTGGTCGTCTATTCTAAGAGGATGCGTATCGAATGGATATAAAGCCATGGGAAAGAAAGTTGCTGAGAAGATTTTAGAGCTCGAACCTGAGAACTCAGTTGCTTATGTGCAGTTGTCCGCCATATTCGCAACCTCTGGAGATTGGGAAAGCTCGGCGCTTGTAAGAAAGCTGATGAGAGAGAAGCATTTGAAAAAGAATCCAGGTTCTAGTTGGGCTGATTGTTGAATACTCATTTAAGTGTGAGTAACACCAATAGAAGCAAAACAAGAAGTCAAGTTTGAGTAAGAGGAATTGCACTGGGAGTGGGATGATTGCAACAAAATAAAATAAAACTTTCAGTCACTTGAAGTTTGATGAACGTGGGTCGGGACATATTGTCATATGTGTCGATCTCGGAAGATTTAATCAGTAATCTGCTTTGCTGTGAATTGATAGGTAAGTTAAGCTGAACTTCTTCACAAAAGAAAACTTCATTTTGATACGTATAGTAATTCTCTGCTTCTGATCCTTTCTGCAGCCGACTTATGGCATCGTGCTCTACATGATCTATACATTTATAGATGAGGCAGAGGATCTAGCTTGGCAAAGGAATCAATGGTGCTTGGTATATAGTTTGCTAGTTCCAGGCTTTTCACTTTCTCTGATAATCGTTAAAAGGTCAACATCATACCAACCATAAACCATTCATGGAAATCCGTAAAAGGTACTCATCACTTTCTCTGGTACTGTTTTTTTACCTTGCGTTTTTTATTCACATGTCTTCTCTGTAAGAAGTTATTGTATTTGGAAGACATGTTAATCGATTGAGGCATTCGAAACATCACTAAACTGTCTTCATTTTAGCCCATTAATGTTCTTGGAAAAGAAGCATCACGTTACACCGCCTCTGTCACGGGTAACGGTTTAAAGATGAAGTGGTTGAGTTGGAACGCAAGATTTTCGAGCACCATAGACAAGAAACGGTTTCGAAAGAGAAGCGAAGGCCGCAATTGAAAAGATAGCTGAGAGGAAATCATGTGCTGAAAGCCTGAAACTATTGACAACGAGATTGAAGAGGTGGAGTTGAGGTTTCAGACAGATATGAATAAGCTTTTAATCTCTATTTTGGTAAGTAGAAAGGTTTGCCAGCGATCAGTGGCCCTTTATGATTGTTGATGATTGTGTACTACTCAAATTGAGTGTGAATAACACCAAAGGAAGGAATATTCCAACAAAATATTATAACAGTCTTGTCATGATTACAAACAGTGGATTTTCTTTTCTCTCCGCTTTTGTACTTATTTTAACGATTTGTGAAGTTTGATCCATCAATCATCATCATTACGAATATATATATTATATATAAAGAATAAATAACTTAGTGGCTGCAATCACATTCACATGTGAGACCATCAATTGCAATGTGAATGCGTTGCGTTGGATCATTTGCCTTTGTATACAATTTCATCATCGTCTACGTCAAATGCGGGATTGCAGAGACATCTGAAGAGTCTACCAATGCCCTGTAAAAATGTTCAGTCAAGAATCAATATAACAGTATCATCATAGAATGAGTTTAAAAGTGAGAATTCTACTTGAGTGAGAAGAGGAGTTCTGTATGAAAGTGGTTGTGAAGAATCGTCATCGCTGCTACTGTCATCGTCGTCGCTGCTGTCTTCTTCTTCTCTTCTTGATGTTGCACCGTTCCTCGATTGCTTTTCTTGCTGCACAAACCACAACAATATTGAATCAGCGCAAGAAACAAAAACTGATTCAGATACTGTGAATACGATTTATGGTATTGAAAAAAACCTGGAAAATCTTCCCAAGAATCTTGAGAGCCAATGCTCGAGATTTAAGCTCCTCTTTTCTCATGTTGTTATCGCGCAATACCTAACCATTGTTTTAACAATCATCATATCTTGTGTTACAACAATAATCAACAGAAGATCCAAAAGAACTCACCATCTGACACACATGTAATAGAGTCACTTCAATGTCAACCACATTGAGTTTCCACAGAGATCCCATCAGTGTTTCTTTGTTTGTCTGAATATGAGATTCCAACTCATTCGCTGGACTAGTCCCGTCTTTCTTGAATCTCCGGTTACTCTCTTCTTGGAGCTGAAGTAACTGAAGAGCACCTTTGGCTGCACTGATCTGTGATTTCCAAGAATGTCCTTTGTTCCTTACCCATTCAGCTACAAAAGGAACTCCCAAGTAAAGAGCTCTCTTCCCAAGCTCTTGAGCTGCTTGTCTTGTGTACACATATCCAATTGTATGCAACATATCCGCTCCAAAAGCTACAACAAATTCATTTATAAGAAATCAATTTCAGAATGCAAATAAATGTTTTGAGTAATTAACTAACAAAAAGTGAAAGAAGACAATGCCTGCATCAGAGAGTCTCTTGGCTTCAGATTCAGCGCGGTGTATGAAACCTTCTTTGTCTCCATGGACGTATTGGCTTAGAAAATCTTTGAGAAACCTAGCGAGGTTTTCTTCTCTTTCTCTCTGAACAGCCTGAAAAGAAGATGGAGAGTTCTTTATGTATTATCCAGACCAGAAGATGGATATATATCTAATATAATATGAGTTTGAGTTGCCTTTAGTTTGTCATGAAACTGATCAGGATTTTCTATTTCAGAAGCCATTTGAGTGGAAGCCATTGATGCAACAGCTAAGTGACCGATATAATCCTCAAATAGCTCACTTCCAAAGAGAAGAGCAAAAACAGCCGTTGGATCAACCATCGTTTCTCTGATTGATCAAACCATTTGAGATTCTCAGAGAAACAAACACATTTTTATATTCAAAAAAAAGAAGATAAAAGAAACAAGAAAACATTACTTGGGAGCTGAGAATTTTCCAGTCCGATCATAAGCTTCACGATGAACAGGATCACTCAGAACCTGGTAAGCTTCACCTAGAACCTGTGCCAAAAGCCAAGAAGAAAACTCTTGATTTGATCAACATCAAAACAAAACAAACAAAAAAGAAAACAAGAAAATGGATGACATTATAAAGAACTTGCCTGAAACTTTTCAGCAGCCAGAGGATCACCTTGATTCTTGTCAGGATGAACTTGTCTTGCCTAAAGATTCAAGAGTCAGCTCTCCAAAAACAGAGGAAAAACTTGCAGATCTAAGAAAAACATAAAGAAAACAAATTAGAAAAAATAACTCAACCTTGATGTAGTATGCCTTTCGAATCTCTTCCTCGGAAGCGGAGGGAGTGACACCAAGAACATCATA
>KE153676.1:640539-653393 GCA_000411075.1 Sisymbrium irio | reverse complement strand
TTATGTACGAGACTGATCATCCATAAACTCTTGAGCCAATGTATCAAAAAAAGACTTTTGGCAAATGCCTCTAAACAACGCGGAATGAAGTAGCTATCCGCTTCAGATCCTTGTAGTATCTCTTCCATTGAAGCCCTGTAGCATCAAACATAAGCAAACCAAATTTTAATTACGTGTATCATAAGAGACTGCGACTGGAAGAAGTATTTTTGACTCACCGTTTCCGGTGACACTGAACAAGTAAAGGCGGTTTCCAGCAGCTGTTGCAGTGATCAGTACATGAGGTGGCTCTAGCTCGAATTGGTAATAGAGTCTGCCCTCGTGTTCAGCTACATTTGAACTTAACACTTTCCCTTCTACGTTTTCTCCAATGACTTCTGGTCCAAACGCGTTGATCACCTTCGCTGGTGTTCCAATATCTTCAATCTTCACATCATCCCCAAGGTCTGTTTGGACCAATAATCATTACACACGAAACGTAAGAGTCTTGTAAGTTGTAGCCAAATTGGAGTATAACAAGAAACATTTGTAAAACGGTTCATAATTGCCAGGTGAGTTCTATAACTGACTCTACCTTAACACACAAAAGCAAACCAAGCTCGATGTCTACAAATTAGACCAGTATTTTTGAAGGAATCTGTAATGGCAGAGAAGACTTACTATCTGCAAATCTTAGAACAGGAGCGACAATTACAGACACACGGCCTTCTTTAGGACTAGCAAATCTCAAGTCAATCTCAGTGCCACCAAGATCAGCGATCGATACAGGCACCTAAATTGATATAACAGAAAAAAAGAGCCTTAAGGATATATGACTAGAGCACTGCAAATGTGCAATAAAGAAAAGAAACAGAGAATCAACAAACCTCATTCCAATCTTGAGGAACAGAGAAGGAGTAAGGGATAATAGGACTCCAACCAACGCCATGGCCTCCTGACTTCTCGTCTGGCCTACGGTATGTCCTCCAACCTGTCTGAGCATTGCAATTACGTTTCACCCACAAACTCAACAACACAACAAAAGGTTCTCAGAATCAAATGTCTAAGGCCTAAAGATTTATGATTCATTGGACTATCTATCTACATGCAAATGTTATTGCAGTCTGTTTATATCTTGGGACACGAACCTTCATCATCAGGTTCGGAGAGACCAGGAACTCTCCCAGCGAGAAGACCCTGTTTCACGACAGCCAAACCTTCCCCTGGAAGCACTAAAGGCGTAGCCGAGGAAGCCAACGTGAACCCAGAAGACACCATTACTGATCTTCTACTCAAAACCTTAGCATACCACTCGCTTTCTGAACTCGACTTCGGTCCCGGAATCTCAGCGTCGGCTCTGTGATGAGAGGCGATTCTTTTGTGGTAAGGATGATGACCGGAGAAACTGACGCAGTACCGGAGCAGAGCCGTCTCCATCTTTCCCCGCTTTGTTTGATCAAACAGAATGTGTGGCTGGCTAGCTCATATGCATGCCTCGCAAGCCTTTCTTTGTGATCAACACTAATCGTATTCTAGCCTCACACGTGTCACTTCCTTTTATATACTACTTCCTTGACTAGAAACAACATGCATTTTTTTTACTTTAAACCGGTTTTCACTCTCGATAACCGATTTTCGAGCATCAACCGAAAACTAATTGGTGGCATTGCAAATCCGACCACTTTATGCGAGCAGCCCCCAAGTGATAATTTTAGCATCTTATTTATTTATTGATCAGTTGACAATAAATTTGAAACAGTTTAAATATTATATTACATACATTTGAGTTGATGATAATTTGTAAGTTATAAATATTATAATTTTTTTTGTAAAATATCGATACCGAATAGAGTTACACAACCTATATATGAAAACTAGAACATGATTTTTTTGTTTTACATTATGGTTGTAAGAATCATACGATCACTATATTTTTTAATATAAATCCAACATACATTACTTGAAATCTTATATAATAAAATAATATTTTTTTAGAGAATTTTGAGAAAGTGACATGTATGTTTTTCTAAACTTCTCTACTTAAATTTTTATTTTTTTAAATGTTTATCTATTTTAAGTAAATAATTAGCATGTAAACTTTATTTTAAAATTTTCTTTTTTAATGATGTTTGTCCATTTTAACTAGATAATTGGCATGTACTAACATATTTTAAACATATAGATTAGTAACAATCGATTTGCATATATTTTTAATAATTATTGTGTATTTGAAATCATATATATAATAACTTTATCGAGACTAATATATGTACATACTAACTTTATCTATATTAATATATATTGTTTGCCAAAAAAAAATCATATATATTACTTATTTTTGCTTATATTTTATTATATACTTTTATAATTTATATGTAGTGTCGTTTATTTATTATTGCAAGTAAACTGTTGAAAATATTATAAGTAAATTGTCTTTAAAATAAATCTAAGATAAGATTATATCTTTATAAATTAATTATTATAGTTTTTATTATATTAATTTGAAACCCATATAAGACATAAACAATACCTAGTATTCTAATACTATAAACTCTTATTTTAATCGAAACTAATTTGTAGCATTGCATATGCGTCTAATCTCTCCTTCAACACTGAGTTTCACCCCAATGGCACCCATCTTTACTACTGCTTTAGCGAAATCCGCAGCAAAACTAGTCTTGGAACTCCTGTTAGTTGCCACATAAGAATCAATGATTTTCTTCATTTTATTGTCTTGGTACAAAACAGAGTCCGATAGAATAACTCCTCTGCCATTTTTTATGTTGCTAAATATTTGGTCGTCGAACACAAACTGGCTTTCCCAATCCAACGGAATCCTTACATTAACATCACCACCTTGGGGACACTTTGACCTCAGCGTTTTGAAGAACTCTGGATTTATCGTCGAGTCTTGAGCGTCTAAACGTGGCATGACAAAGAAACAAGCTGTTGTCCCGATGGTATGTGCACCTTCAAAAATAGATATAAAGTTTTGATTAACAACGGATATATATTTTTTATCAAGCTATCACGATTAAGATAATTACCAGCACTAAGAAGCACAAGATCTTTATCCGAAAGTCCTTTTTCTCTGAATTTGGATTTCAAAGTGTTTATGGAATCTTCAACATCTGGCAAGTTGGCAGCGTTACTCTTCTCTGCAGTCTGGCCATCCCTTCGACCGGTCGGAACCTCGTAAAAAGGTCCTTTTGCCTATCAATATAATATTCAATTTTAGTGTTGTAATCCAAATAACAGTCATGAAATACTATCACCTATTTTATATACAGTTTCGGTGAATACAGTAAAAGTATAGACATGGTTGAACAAAACAATTGGATTCTTTGATGCACAATATAAGTTTACAAGTCATTATCAAAGTTGTCTTCTATTCAATACTCATTTAAAAAAAATATATATTAACTTATAATATTAATTAAACTAGCACAGAAACATAAATTATTAAAAAATAAATAAAATATAAAAAAATAAGTAACATATGAATTGTACATATTTTTTGTTTTATCATAGCTACTTAGCTAGTGTTACCGCAACGATAGCGTCTCTAGCAGCAAGAGCAACGATGTCAGCGCAAGACACAACGCCTGGACAGACACGCTCGAGCTCTGCTTTGGCATCATCTATAACATCAAAACCGCCTACACCAGCGTTACCCGCAGCAAACCTCTCATCATCATTTACGTCGTGTTTGATTAGAATGGACCCATCACAACCCTCCAAAATAGAACCAAACGTATGTTGGAAACTCGAGAACAAAACAGCATAAAGAATAGTGAAAGTAAGGTTAGTTCTCTCTTCTTAATTGCATTTGATTTTCTTAGAACCGTACCTCCACAAAGCAATCATGGAAATGAAGACGGAGTAAAACAGCAGCATTTCCGGGGTCACGGGTCACTGCCTGTTGAACAACGTCACGGACGATTGATTCTGATGATGGACATGTTTTTGAATAGAACCCAAATTGGAGTTGTGCCTCTGAGAAACGCAATTGATCATGAGCAAAAAACAAAACTAGAAATATTGCAATGGTGATCATTTCGGGACTAAAGGAATGATTCGATATATTCTCTCGTTCTCCACGGCTCGTTTTATTATGATGATCATTTAAGTTAAGTTGGAAAGTTTATGTGTTCCCTCGATATTTATATGCATCGTCGCATGGACGATATTAAACATATATCTGTCAATATTTTTGACTTTATATCATTCATTGCATTGTATAGCTGTTACCGCGTAAAATGCTTCTGAAAGGTGACAAAAAATTTATTCGAATTTTGTAAAACGTATTCTAGTAACAAAATATTACTAAAAATATTCAATAAAGTAACTTTCTTCCATTTTTTCCCCTAAATGATAAATCAATTTATTTTACGTTATTACAACTTTGGCCGTCTTTTCTTTCAAAAATAGACAAAGTTATCGTAAGAAAATTAATAAAAAATATTTTAAATTAAAGTATTTTTAAAAGTGGAAGACAAACAAACTCAATATAGGAGCTTCGTCAAAAGGTTAACGTGGATAACATATATAATAGCGTGGCGGATATTAACGTTAGAAAATTGCATGTGTCAACAAATTAAAGAGATATATATTGGAATCCATCGTAACGTCTTTTGTTTTCTCTGCAAATTGTCAATGTGAATATCACAAAGCTCAACCAAATGACTGCAGATGGCAACAAATTTTAGAAGTGCGACAAGTTCGATGAATTATTCTTACGTGGACGACTCTCTCGTTGAACCGGAAGGTTAGAAGGTTTCAGTTAAACAAGGTTAGCTCTTTCTCACGTCCAAGTCTGTTGGTTTAAGCTTAAAGTCAAAAGGAGCTTAGAGATAAACATAAGAACTAATCCTACCGAGATATGGATAAGTATGTTTAGGAGTTATCTAAATGTAATTTAAAAGGATTATAACATAATAAACTCTTTGCTATGACAGAGAAGGGTGTTTTTACGATTTTGCGTTCTCTGTATCGTTTTCTTTCTTTGGGTTTAAAATAGAAGAGTGCGAAAAAGCGGTGACAAAAAAACAGTTATAATATCTCTCTAGTTAATTCATCAGGAGACCGTAACTTGGGTAGTAAACTAGAGTTTACATGTGAGAAAGATAAAGATGTAGCTACAGGGGCCGAGCTAGAGAAAACAATTGACTAGATGTAAACAGATAATTAATATTAATATTTAATCAAATAAATCATTATCTCGATATCTATGAAGTGCGCTTATAATTAGAAACCCATTATAAAAACAACAATATAGATGGGCTTAGTTTGCTTATAGTTAAGTATCCAGTATAAAATAGTATAATTATGATTTTGTGGAAGGAAAAAACAACAATAGGGGCATAAATTAACCTTTAACAAAATTACTTGCACCCTCCTTTTGTAAAGCTGGATTCACCACTGGCTACAATATATGATCTTCTTCTCGATCTCAAAACAAAAATCTATATATGATCTTGTAAATTAAAAAAATTCTCGAAAATAGTTGCGTTCTTTTGTGTGTCCTAGCTATATATATCACAAAATGATAATGTCTCAAGTGTTTGAATTGGAAACATTAACTTGCGCGATTGCATATTTTCCTTGGATTTTGTTCATTTATTTCTCATAATTTTTGCGATGTTCAGAATCCTAAGCTTTTACCCACCGTAATATCTAAAATCCACGGATGAAGGAACAAAGCATACAAGAAACATAATTTTTTAATAATGTTAGTCAGTAACAAACGCCAAATAAGAAAAAAAAAATTTTGTTAGAAAGAAAACAATTGATATTTCACATATCATAATTTTGTTATTATTAAAGAAAACATTATACCTCTAAATTTTTTTAAATATAGATTTTTTAAACCACATATGAATCATATCGTACATACAAAATGCAAAAGGCATGACTTTTCATGCAAGTTTGAAGTATATTTTTAACTCCGATGGATTAAGAACACATGGACTTGGAGTTTGTATTGCAACAAGGGAATACCTGATATCTCACGTATCTAAATATCTATCATCTGTATGTACGGTGTTAATGTACATGTGCATATACATTGACAAGACGGAATAATATAACCGTGTTTGTAACGAAAAATACATAGTTGGTGGAAAATGACCCAATGAAACAATAATAAGATATGAACAAAATGATGAATTGATGGCACGCGAAGAGAAGAGAGTTAGAAAGATGCAAAACTTATGTTATGTCACTTTCCTTTGATATTCACACTCCCAACCTCTCTCTCTCTCCAATGACTAGACCAGACACATTTTAGTTAATTGCCCCCTTTTCTCAGACCATTTTTTCACTGACTTTCCAAATTTTCCTTTTTTTATATTTCTATCACTAAAATTAATAGATTATGTAGTTTAGAGTTTTGAAATGAACTCATCATTTTTAGCACTTGAATTTGATTTGATTTTATAACCCACCCATAATCCCACTTCTATAGTTCTATTCATGTTTTTCATCTTTTCCTCGATCCCATGCGCTTCCTCTTAGTCTTCTTTTCCATCATATATCATGCCTTTTGCACTATATTTTCCGAGGTGTCTTAGTTCGTTTTAATATATATTTTTGTACATATTAATTGAGATAACATGTATATTCCATCTTCCACGGTTCGGTTCATTTGAATATGTGTGTGGTCGATGGCGACATCAAGACACATGTGAGCTAATATGGCAGTATATATAGAGCGAGGAAGACAACTTCACTCGAGAGACCAGAGTCGAGATTCGAGTTAGCAAATTTCTTATTCTGGATTTCTTTGTCAGGTTTATGTGTGTGCTTATGTATACATACAAGATAATAAGAGGCTTCAATGTCATCGCCGTTGGAAACCATAATCATAGATAAACGTTATTTTGTAATTATATCCTACAGGGATCCTGTCGACATGTTAATTAATACAGTATATAGTAGGATTAGTTAAGATTTATGTTTAGGTTAGACATATAGGACGGAATCAATAATCCCAAACTTTTGTGTAGCCTTACGTTGACAAATATTTTTTGTCTTTAATAAGAAAAAGGTTACGTATGACTTAGTTCTTGAAATTTCCAAAAGGCTAAAGTCTTTTAAGCTTTAAAGCAAAAAGCTAACACTGTGAATCTCCATCCATTGCGCTAATATCATTGATATTAGATTCTATGAGGATCTCCTTCTCTTCCTTTATGCACACATATTTTTTTTGGTAGATCTTTATGCACACATATATTGTGTGTGTGTGTGTGTGTGTGTTAACAAGGTATTAATCTTTATGCAGGCTAATTTCTTATCATCTAAATTAACATATGCAGTTGTTGAGTTATTGTTAAAGAATTGACATCCGTAGTGTTATCACAAAATTCATCATATTTTAATAGATAAATAAAACTAACTGTACTTCCTTACTAATTGGTTTATTTTGTTTCTTGAATTATTGATGTCTGCATTTATTTTTCTTATTATTAAAGACGAATCTCATGATATTATATATTGTTAGTGAGCGTACCAAGATAAAATGGTAGGAATGTATATAGAGAGTTAAGTACACCAAACAAGTTGCATAACACATATACAATTGAAATTATGATATATTTATTAGTGACTCAGCATGTTATTGTTAGGTGGCTTGGATTAACAGATTATATTTGCATTTTTTAATCTTTATTCTCGTCCATATATTTGTGAATTGTGGTAGATTTGACTTAAATAGCAGTGTAGTTTTCTATTATAAAATACACCAGACAACAAGTTTTATCGTAAGCAGGAGAAGAAAACAAAAGAGTTAGGGAAATAATTTGGGTGAAAGCCTATTTCGACAAAGCACAAAGTGTAAGAGTTTTGGATAGACACATGCGCTTTCGATTAATTATTTTGTCCAGAGTTTGCTGCAAATTAGTTTTAAGTTTGGTGAAACCGTATGCAAATTACTGTTATCCAAAAAAAGTGAATATTACTGTTATTTGTTTTCACTGTAAAGGTTTTGTTGTCGTCGATTCTAAGCACTATACATTAAAGTTCGCAGTTTTCTGTTAAATAATCTTGTACAGTATCTACCTTTAATTTGTACCAAAATTAACTTCTTTCGATGTCCCAATAAAACTTTGAAACTGACAATGATTATCTTCATCTGTATTGAATTACATTTTCTTTTTGTCGATGTTAAAACCCCAACTCTCTAGCAAAGAAACTATTATCGTGGTCTCTAATGTCTACTAAATGTCAGATGTTTTTTTTTTCTTTTTGGGTCACCAAATGTCAGATATTTAAATGGCCCTTGAGTTCCTCAATGTCAGATATGTAACAAACTTAATCATAAATTCATAAGCAAGAGTAAAAAACAGAGTTAGGTAGAAAAAAAGGGGAAAAGCTTACTTAGACAAAACACAGGTTACCAATTAATTACCAATACTTGGATATACAAAATATATTTTTTCTTGGTTACCATTTTTAAATATTGTTGAAGAAAGTTTTCTTTTTGGGTTAACTGTTGAAAAAACAGTTATGTTATAGTCGGGAATGAAAGTCTTTAGGATTTTTTGGGTTAACTTATGTTCAAGATGAAATGGTCCAGAATGAAAGTTTATGTGATTTTTTTAATTGTTATAATACATTTTTTTGTCTATCGTTTTTTTTTGTTCTGTATATACCACATAATTTCTGTCTCATATATACATAAATCATGTGACAATTATGTTTACTTTTTTTTTTTCATTCGACTACATGTATAAAAAGCTACCCAAATTGTAAGCTACTTCGTCTCCTAATCTACATATGCATATTATCATATAAAAGGTACAAGTTCATTATAAAAGCTCTTTAAAGGGTGGTGTTTGAGTGAGTTTTTTGTATTCAAAAATAGAAAAGTGAAGATATGAAGAAAAAGAAGAAGTTGAATTGCTTTTCAAATGGAGATATTAACAATTTGATGAAATATATTCTGTCATATAACTTATAATAACTACTACAATTTTATTTATAATTTAAATTTTATAGTTCAATAACTGTTATTAGAGTAACCTTATATAATAAAGTAAGATTTTTCTAAACACAATCTAGAGAATGTGTCATGTCTCACTTTACATTTTGACAATTTAAAAAAAAAACTATATACAATTAATAACTCGATTAATTACTTACTCATTGATTGCATTCATAAATTATTATTTTTAATGCAGGTTTTATTATTTTTAATTATGATGAGATGTCAAGAAAAATAATTTTCAATCGGTTTTTAAAAGATTTTTTTAAAAGTATGACATATTTCTTTCTAAATTTCTATTTTTAGCAATGTTTATTTATTCTATATTAATAAGGTTTAATTTTATAGAGTTTTAAGAAAATGTTCTTTCTAAAAAAATTTTGTATTTTATTATTTGTCAAAAAAGTTTCAAAGTGATGAATGGAGAGAAATAAACAATTTAATTCATATGTTGCTTATTTTTATTTATTTTTTTCTTATTTTTACTTATTTTAAATAATTTACATTTGTATGTTAGTTTATCTGAGTTTTTTATGTGCTGCAAGTAAATGTTTTTAAAACAAAATTTATGATAAAATTACATATTTTATGTACAAATTATTTTATATTTATTATATAAATTTCAAATCTATGCAAAGTATGGACAATACTTGGTAATATCATATTGATAAAAAAATTCGGAAAATAACTTAGTATTAGACATGCTCTAGTATAATTTGAGAGAAATAATTTTTAATATTTTTTAATAATTTTGTAAATAATATTATAAAATAATAATGTATAATAATTTATAGTAAAATTATAATTAATTGAATTTGATTTTGAAATAAGATCTGAACATAATTTTGTTTTTGACGTTATACATAACCAAAAACGGTAAAAATTTGAATGAAATTATTCTAATTTTGAAAATATCTTATCAAAGGAAGACCTTCTAGTTAATTTTTAAATAATATAATAAAAAATAGTGTATACTAATTTATGGTAAAATTATAATTAATTGAATTTGATTTTGGATAGTATTAAACTATAAATTTTTGATGCTGTAATACAAGACCAAAAATATATGGTAAATTTTTTTTTGAAGTTACTTTTAAATAGTTTTTAAAAGTGAGAACAATATGAAATTAGGATGCCATGACATTGATTATGATGAATAGGCAAGTAATGAAACAAACTAGGGTGACTCTCATCAATAAATCTCTAGGTATTGTCTATGATTTGCATAGATTTTAAACTAATATCCTCAAATATAAATAATTTGTATATGAAATATGTAATTTATTTGCAATGCATGAAAAAATTATAATATTAATTTAACTAACAAACAAACAAAAATTATAAAAAAAGTAAGCAAAATATAAAAAAATTAAGAAAAAATAAACAATATATAAATTTGCTTACTTATTTTTTCTATTCATCACTTGAAAGTTTTTTTTGACAAATAATAAAATATACAAATTTGATTTTGAAATAGTATTAGATCATATCCGATAATATAATACATGACAAAAAAATATATGGTAAAAATATGAATGAAGTTACTATAAGTCATCATTTGAAATCATGAGAAAAAAAATTTCTAATTAGTTTGTAAAAATATATTAAAAATAACATATACTAATTTATAGTAAAATTATAATTAGTTGAATTTGATTTGCAAATAGTATTCCATCGTAAACTTTTGATGACGTAATCCAAGACCCCAGAAAAAATATGTATGGTAAAACTTTTTAAGAAGTTACTTTAATATTTTTGAAAAGTGAGAACAACATGAAAACTAGGATATCAATTATGATGAATACGCAAATAATGAAAGGAACTAGGGGTATTCACGTCAACAAGTCCCTATATAATCCAACATATATTTGCCCATAACTCAACCTACACCTTAAACTAACTAGAAAGAAAAAGAATAAGAAACAAGAAGATGATAACAGGAAGCGAATTCTACAAAGTGATGTGTGCAATGGCACCACTCTACTTCGCCATGTTCGTTGCCTATGGATCTGTCAAGTGGTGGAAGATCTTCACGGCAGAGCAATGCTCCGGAATCAACCGGTTTGTCTCGGTTTTTGCCGTCCCTATCCTCTCTTTCCACTTCATCTCACAAAATAACCCTTACAAAATGGATACAATGTTCATCATCGCCGACACTCTGTCCAAAGTCATAGTCTTCGTTTTGCTATCTCTATGGGCCGCTCTTTTCAAGTCCGGTGGTCTCGACTGGCTCATCACGCTCTTCTCAATCGCCACTCTCCCTAACACTCTCGTTATGGGGATCCCTTTGCTTCAAGCCATGTACGGAGATTACACTCAAAACCTCATGGTCCAACTCGTTGTTCTCCAATGCATCATTTGGTACGTTGTTCAATTTTCTATACGTATAAATTTTGACCGATTTAATGAAAAGTCAAATCACAATCAAATGAATTTAGTTATTATCAAACCGAGCCCATAGGATATACAATTTATTTGATTAATTAGTTGAATTATTTATAACCTATGATACTAAACGCGCGTGAATATAACTACGTGTAGGTATACTCTACTACTCTTCCTCTTTGAACTCCGAGCAGCGAGGTTGCTTATCCGAACCGAGTTTCCGGGTCAAGCAGCCGGGTCAATCGCTAGAATCCAAGTCGACGATGACGTCATCTCCTTAGACGGCATGGATCCTCTCCGTACAGAAACTGAAACCGATATCCACGGTCGTATCAGGCTGAGGATCCGACGGTCCATATCATCCGTACCCGACTCTGTTGTCTCATCCTCCTTATGCCTAACCCCTCGAGCATCAAATCTTTCCAACGCAGAGATTTTCTCCGTCAACACTCCTAACCATTTCTTTAACGGTGGAGGAAGCGGTACGCTTCAGTTTTATAACGGTAATAACGAGATCATGTTTTGTAACGGTGATCTAGGCGGTTTCGGGTTTACTCGACCCGGTTGTGGTGTAAGCCCAAGGAGGCTATCGGGTTATGCTTCTTCCGATGCTTACTCGTTGCAGCCGACGCCACGTGCCTCGAACTTTAACGAACTTGACGTCAACGGAGCCGGTACACCGGTTTGGATGAAATCTCCTGTCGCCGGGAGAATATTCCGGCATACGTCGTCGCCGAAGATGATGTGGGAGTCAGGGCAGAGACATGTAGCCAGGGATAATATCAACGGTATGTTTTCTTTGAAAGATGTGTCGTTTTCTCGTTTTCGTCAGCACTGACACGACGGCGTTTAGTCATTTTCCTTCGCTTTTTTCATGTCTCAGTTTATTTATTTGCCACACTGTTTTTTTATTAGTTTGTCTTTTGTTTTATAAAATTTGATGACTAAATAAAATGCAGCTTTTTTCAGATAAAAACTTAGCTTGTGTCTCTTTTATTTTCCAAATCCCAAGGAATTGACTAATTGAAAAATCAACCTAATTAATTTCACTTTGTTTAATATATACTTTGTGTGCATATTTTGAATTTTGTTAGCTTTATCATTTATTTATTTCGTGTGTTTTTTTAGCTTAAGATTCTAATGAAACAACATGATGAAGCATGTAAATAAAGCGGACCCCTCATACCACCCGCAAAGTTACTATAATCAATAAAATCACATAAATGGTAAACAAGATGTTGACTTTTTGTATCCATAATATTTTTGGTATTACAAGTCAATCCCTTTTTTTTCTGAGAGAGAGACGCTATCATTTTTCTCCAGCACGTGTGTAATCATCAGTGAAACCGACGCATGATTTTTCTATCTTTTCTTTTAATCATATGTTCCCATTAGTACATTCCACAACCATGATTAACAAGACGACTATATATTAGTGCATGTCTGCATTTGCTGACGTGTATATATGATTATGTAGCAGTTCCAGAGAAGGAGATCAGCTTCAGAG
>KE153676.1:562519-619611 GCA_000411075.1 Sisymbrium irio | reverse complement strand
TTAGGTTTATACAGCCATGTGTTTCCTTGACGGGTTACAAGTTCTTGACCGGTGAAAAGATTTGGGATTGGGAAGCAATCAGTTACCAAAATCACATGAACATCATGAAGCCTTTTAGAAAAGGAAGCCACTCTAGCTGCTTCGAGTTGTAAATGCAACCGAGCCACATCTCTTGACCAACTTCTTGTTTTGTTACACGGAAGCTTGGCAACGACAAGATCGATCCGGGGCGTACCAGGAATTTGAATCAAAGGAAGGGAAGGGCAAGTGGGGACTTGGAATTCTTCTTCTTCGTCGATCCATTCAGGGTATAATGACTCTCAAGTCCCAAGTTTTGTTATTTGCTGCATGGTTGAGATGCAAAGCTATATGTTGACATTCAGATTTCATTACCTTCTTCCATTTATCAATCTCGTTATCGTTAAGATTTAGAAAGCCAATTTCTTGATATCCCCTTCTGCTGCCAGCAGGCCCGGTCCTGAGGGGAAGCATTATAAGCATGGGCTTCCAGCCCTCAATATATTACATAAATTTCAGCCCCAATCCATGTAAAATTCCTTTAGTGTAGTGGTGTGTTATAATGTGGGAGTTCATCAGCTTGTGAGTTCAAACCTCAGTTGTTACCATTTCTTTCTTTTTGCTTCTGGTCTTCTTAAACTCAGGACCGCTGCTGCTGCCAGATAAGTAATTCTGAACAATATGTGACATATGGTTCCAGTTTATCACAGCTGTAGATATATAGCGAGGATCAGTAGTAACGTCGGATTCTAGTATCCACTAGACTTGATGGATTCTCAACAATTCGTAGCGGTGGAGGACGGTAGAGAGTGAAGAGAGCAATCAACATTATAAATATCAACACTAGTTTCGAAGTTGAGAAGGTGTGGTTCCAGTATCTATAGCCATGAACACCTTTTTCACTTTGGAGTCTCCTCTTGCTTGTCTTCTCACTATACGAAAGAACGAAAATAAGGCAGTAGCGATTAATAATATATTTGAATCCAACGGATCAAACACATGTATCGTGAATCGACCTAACGATGGGAACAAAACAGAAAAAGAAACACAATCGACAATCTTATTCCGCAAAGTCAACATTAATTATGTCTGAACTCTGAAGCTAAGTTAGCCACAATGGTCTTCATCGAACTCGAGAAGTTAATATAAAAGGAAGAGGAAAAGCGACTTACGTGGACAGTATGGAGAGCCGAGTTCTGGACTCCATGGGACTTGAGGAAGGAATCCTCACTCTCTTCGTTTATGGCAGAGGTTTTCAGTTTGACTTCCGAGAGAGAGACTCTGAGTGAAGGTGGAACGACAAAATGGTTTTGTGTCATGGACATGGAGTATTATTGTTTCACACGTTTTCGACACTACCCAATTGATTACTATGTTCATCTTATATTATATAGAGTAGAATATACGTGTAGTATGAATATGATACGTAGAAAATATTATTCATCATATTTTAGTCAGTCATGTATGACCGTTATTTCAATCGTGATGGTCTATTCGCGTTACAGGGTAGAGTGTTAATTATGGAGAATAATATAGGAGAGTCGTCTGCGCCAGTACGTGATACTTCAATAGTTCATTTTTTTCATACTAGAACTAAAAACAAAACCTAACCCATCAATTCCACATTTTCAGCAATATCAAATCTAAGCAAACAGTTAATACATAAACTCCGTATTACATCGATAGAATAAATAAAGACGTTGGGATAACAAAATATTTTAAGAAAATCAGATTTCTCTCTCTTTTAATATTTCTTATTAAAAAATAGAATCTTTATTTTGTTAGCTTTTCTATATATATTCTTTTCTTCCAACAAATCATTAATTTTCATAATGCAGCTTTATGGAATATACAATAATTTTTTATTTATACTATTTTTTCTATTTTAAAATAATGTTATAAGATAAATATGTGTTTTTATTTTATAATATTGTTATAAAATAAATGCGTGTGTTTTTATTGATGTTTTATTAAAAAAATTTAGTATCAATTTTGAGCTGAAAAAATAACAAGTCATTTTTTTTACAAAAATCTTATTAAATAATATATTTATGAATAATTTTTGTTATTATATTTATTGATTAATATATTTATATATTTTAATCAATGTTTTAACCTTAGAAATTGAAAATAATAACAAATAACATTAAAACTATATATATATATATATATAAATACAGCCAAACCAAAAACTAAACAAATCACCATATAATTTTTTTCAAAATCTTTTAATTTACTGCAAAATCAAAAACTAATAAAAACCAGGCCTAAAGCTAAAAGCGGTTATGTTTGGTACGATTTGGTAAGGGTTAACCGCCGTTTGTCATCGCCATCTAGAAAATTGGGTTTTATAAACGATTCAGATTAGTGCTGATAAAATTGGGAATACTCAATATAACAAGGGTTGGTTTTGCAAATACAAAAAAATACTCATTTCTTTCTGATTGAGTTGTGTAGATGAAGGAAGAAGATCTGAAAAGACCGAGAAACGAAATTCGCCAAGCCTTGATTGTAAAATCGACGAGAGATCATTCGCCGCCGTAGATCTGATCGAACGAGGTAATCGTAGTAGTTTAGGCGGTGGAACAATGGTGTTGGTTACGTCAGTGCGTGATTACATCAACCGGATGCTTCAGGATATCTCCGGCATGAAGGTTCTCATTCTCGACTCCGAAACGGTAAAAATCCGATCTCTCTCGTCTTTCGATTATTGAATCTGGAAAAAATCGCGGCGATTGATCCTTTGTGTGGAATGAATATGTGTATATAGGTTAGCAATGTGAGCATAGTGTATTCACAGTCTGAGCTTCTTCAGAAAGAAGTGTTCCTTGTGGAGATGATGGATTCAATCTCCGTTTCGAAAGAAACGATGTCGCATCTGAAAGCTGTTTATTTCATCCGTCCTACTTCCGAGAATATCCAGAAACTTCGATACCAGCTCGCCAACCCTAGATTTGGAGAATACCACCTATGTAACTACTACTACTTACTCTCCTTCATCATCGTTTAGGAATATCGATTATATCATTTGTTCACTGAACATATTTTGATGTTTCAGTTTTCTCCAATCTGTTGAAGGATACTCAGATTCATATTTTGGCTGATTCCGATGAGCAAGAGGCTGTACAACAAGTTCAGGTCTGATTTGGCTTTAATTAGGAGACTGTTGCCAAAAGAATGTTTCATTGGATCAGGATTTAAGTAGAGCTTTAACGTAGTTCTTTTAATTTGCAGGAGTTTTATGCGGACTTTGTTGCTGGTGATCCTTATCATTTTACATTGAATATGGCATCAAACCACCTATATATGCTACCAGCAGTTGTTGATCCTTCTGGTTTGCAACGCTACTCCGATCGGGTTGTTGATGGAATTGCGGCTGTGTTTCTCGCGTTGAAACGCAGACCTGTCATCAGGTACCAGAGGACCTCTGATACTGCTAAAAGGATTGCACACGAAACTGCTGTAAGTGTGTGTGAAATTCGGGGACAAGCTCTCCAAAAGCTATCTATTCCCCGCTATTTTCAGCTTGCTTAGTCTGAGAATTCATTTTGAAAGACACTTTTGTTTTTCAGAAATTGATGTATCAGCACGAAAGTGGTCTTTTCGACTTTAGACGGACTGAAAGCTCTCCGTTGCTGCTTGTAATTGACAGAAGAGATGACCCGGTTACTCCATTGCTGAATCAGTGGACATATCAGGTTAAATTAACTAAAGAAATATGTTACTATTGTTCTACTCTATGGTATATCAGATGTGCCTCCAGATGTTTTTGCTTTATCGTTAGACTTGCTCTTTAACGAGATTTTTCTGTAGGCGATGGTGCACGAACTCATAGGACTTCAAGATAATAAAGTGGACTTGAGAGCCATTGCAAGTCTTCCAAAAGATCAGCAAGTCGTGAGTCTTCTCCAATACCTTTTTTATTAGTTCAAACCTTGCAGCTAGCTAATAAATCTCTTTTTCCGGCAGGAGGTGGTTTTATCATCAGAACAAGATGCATTCTTCAAATCTAACATGTATGAAAATTTTGGGGATATTGGAATGAACATCAAGCGAATGGTAGATGACTTTCAGCAGGTGGCAAAGAGTAACCAAAATATCCAGACAGTAGGTACAAATATGGATAGTCTTTAACTATGCTCTGCAAAGACGTTCAGTACCTGTGCTAGTGAAAATCATCCTGTGAATGCGTTGGTTTTACAGAGGACATGGCCAGATTTGTTGACAACTACCCTGAGTACAAAAAGATGCAAGGCAACGTCTCAAAGCATGTAACCCTGGTTACTGAAATGAGCAAGCTAGTTGAAGCAAGGAAACTGATGATGGTGTCACAAACAGAGCAGGACTTGGCTTGCAATGGTGGCCAAGGAGCTGCATATGAGGTAGTGAATGTTCCATTTATTCTCTGTCGCATGGGAAAATCACATGTTGCATTCATCAAAAATTACCATACCGAGAAGTGCCTTATCCGTAGCGACATGCAGAAGGCCTTGCTGAACAATTTGACATTTAGTACCTGTCACATCTCACACTGAAATCCGTTCAAATGTCTCCAGAGAGATGCAGAATCGTAAATCAATAAAAGATCATCGTAGCTAGTTATGCAGACTCTCTTTTAATCAGGGACCTCTGACTCTCTTTTAATGCTTATTTGCAGGCAGTTACGGATCTCTTAAACAATGAAAGTGTGTCTGACATCGACCGGCTACGTTTGGTAATGTTGTATGCTCTGCGCTATGAGAAAGAGAATCCTGTTCAGTTGATGCAACTGTTCAACAAATTGGCTTCACGGTCTCCCAAATACAAACCAGGGGTACAGTCGAACTTAATACCTTTCAATTTGAATTGCATCTCTTGCTTATACTTTTGAATATATTTTTCCGCATCTCCTTTAATTTAACTATACTTTTGTTAGTTTCATCCATGGTGGTTTTAACTCATATTTTCTGAACAAGATGAAAAGACCATCTGTTTATACTTCGTTGCATTTTTTCATCTCATAACTTACTGGATGTCACGCAACTGCAGCTAGTTCAATTTCTCTTGAAACAAGCCGGCGTTGAGAAGCGTACTGGTGATCTGTTTGGAAACAGAGATCTTTTGAATATAGCACGCAACATGGCTCGTGGACTTAAGGTCTGTATCTGAGATTATAACTCTCCAGGAAGATCGTATATCTCACTCTATTTGTCATATTGCTTACTTGTTGAAAATTACAGGGGGTTGAGAATGTCTACACTCAGCATCAACCTCTTTTGTTTCAAACAATGGAGAGCATAAGCAGAGGGAGATTACGCGATGTGGACTACCCATTTGTTGGAGATCATTTCCAACAGGGACGGTATGTGACACTAGTTTTTCAAATCCTGCTCATCTGCTTCGCAGTTCCGGATTTCTGCTAGCCCTAAAACTTACACTGAATAATCAATAACTGGAAATTTTCTGGTTAAAACAGGCCACAAGAGGTGGTTATTTTCATGGTTGGTGGGACAACATACGAGGAATCACGCTCTGTTGCTCTGCAAAATGCAACCAACTCCGGGATTCGATTTATTCTCGGCGGCACAGCAGTGCTTAATTCCAAGAGGTACGTTTCCACTAAACCGGGTAATCCCGAGAATAAGACAGGTTTGCTGTGTGTGCAAATGAGCCTGTGGTTTGAGTTTCTAAGTCGCTAGACACAAGCCCAAGTTGGTGTTGAATGAATCATTCTTAGGAATCCATAGATTGGTTTCATGAAAGTAAAACTGTATCATAAGAATATGCTGAATAGTGATAATTGATCTGTGACAGATTTCTCATGGACTTGGAAGAAGCACAAAGGATATCAAGGTCAGGTAGCCATATGGTGTGAAGGATAACAGAAGAGTTTGTGTAAATTAGTCTATATAAGATTCTTTCCTTATGATATTGAGCATAGAAGAACCAAACATGCGTATGAGACCATCATTTCGGAGAGGCAGTGAAAGAAGAAGATTGTGGTCAGGTTCGTCGAATCTTTCGTACACATGACGACTACCCAGAGATCGACTTTTGGGTCTGTGTGTGTATTCATCGTCGTACAGTTTAATTGCATTGTGCTTCGTACAAAATTATTGCTAATCGGAAATGTTAACTTCAGGGAATCTTACTCTACTAAATTTTCAAATAATAAAATTAAAAATCTTTTCGCAAAATTATACTAATAACCTAAGAAATACATTCCTATGTTGTAAATACTACAAAATCTTTTGGACGTTTTTCTTTCTTTATCAGATGGACAAACAAAATTCCAAAAAGCCAGAGAGATTTCATAAATGATGGTTAAATACTTTCCGAAAACAGATTTTGTTTGTGGAATAAATAAGTTGTCATTGATAACATATGACGTCAAAAGGTGACGCCGTCGTAATGCCCGATTTTGGTATAGAATAAGAAAAGAGAAAAACATAAAAAGAGAGCTAATCGAGTAAAATAAAGGAAACAAAAAAAGGATATTTGTAGCTCGGCTGCTGTACTGCCGTTGGCTTTCTCAGTCTGTCAAATGATGTAAGTGAAAACTGACACATCTCTCTGTCTCGTCTCTGGAAGCATTCTTATTCCTTGTCTTTTCACACACACATGACACACTTTATTTCACATATAAACCCCTTCGTTAGCTATATATTTATATAAATATTCCACAACTTCCTTACCTATATGTTTACATCCTGATTCGTTTTGCCGGCAGAAATTTACGTCTATAGCAAAAATGCTGCCGGCAATTTGTTGGTTAAACATTTTGTGACACTTTCAAATTTTGTAATAGAGAGTAAACACATTTTTTAGATTAAAAAAAAAATTGGAACGTTTAAACCGATGACAAGTAATTTTTCGTGTTTGTGATTTTTAATTTGACTTCTACATATAGTTTCCGACTAATTTCTAACTGATTTCACGATTACAGATTACGTAGTTTTTTGGGTGTAACGTTCCTGCATTGAATGTGTTGCGAACTTGCGATGTACTGTAGTTGGATTAAAATTTTGCAATTTTTTTTCTAAAAGTCAACTAACAGGATTCTATCTTGGAGAAATATTCGTCGGGTGGTAATTTCGTTATATTCTATTAAAAATGTCATATCAGTAATAAAAACTGTTAAAGAATCGAGGAGCTCGAGAC
Organism: Sisymbrium irio; assembly: GCA_000411075.1. Taxonomy (NCBI): domain Eukaryota; kingdom Viridiplantae; phylum Streptophyta; class Magnoliopsida; order Brassicales; family Brassicaceae; genus Sisymbrium; species Sisymbrium irio. The sequence continues at coordinate 612,453 of KE153676.1, read as the reverse complement.
GATTTCTTCTTAATTATCCTTTACTTCTTTTTGCTTGGCTCCTAAGCAGTCTCTGACTATCCGTTTCAAATCGAATTTTCTATTCGTTTAATCACTAGATCCTCCCTGTTTCTTCTATCCTTTCATCGCAAGTGTCAGCTCTCTTTCATTATTATTCATTGAAAATTCAATCATGTAATATAGTTGCACACAATGCATTATCTCTTACTTAGTTAGGTATCTGACTTGTGGATTTTGATAAATCTGAACTTAGTTGAAGTTTCCATCAAGATCTCGAGGATTAAAAAGACTAAGCGTGACGAAATAGATAAAACAAAAGAAAGAGATTACTAATCAACGTATTGTTGAGAGCGATAGCTGGTTATGGTTATTAGTTAATTACAGTTTCAACTTTTTTCGTTCTTATTCGGATATGATTGAAAATGCTTATTTATATTTAATGCCTAAATTTTGGATGGCATGAGATATAACTCGACTAATTCACAACCTTTTCAAGAAAAGTTAGTCCAACGAAATTTATATTTACGTTGATTAGTAACGAAATTTATATACGTCTCATCGCTCTTATTCGGATATGATCCAAAATGCTTATTATATTTAATGCCTAAACCAACGAAATTTTTTAAAAAAGAATTCGATTAATTCAACCACCCTTTCAAGTTAATCCAGTCCTCTAAATAATCAATGTTACCCAACACAATCAAATAAATTTTAACCAAAAAGCTACGTTAGATACTAAAATGGACATATATAAGACGACAAAAACATGTTATGTTATATACATTGGCTAGCCATACAAGTAGAAGATGCAATATAGCATCAGAATAAACACCTGATACAACAAGCCCCACTTCTTCTTTAATTTTGTTGAACACCCTCAAGAAAGGAACAATCATACGAAGCAACAAGCAAAAACACAACTAATACTCAAAATCCGATTATCAACTCCTTTTTTCTTTATATAAAATTGATAACAAAAAAACTCGCAGCGCCTTCTCAGAAAATAGGAAAACAACACTTAGCTTTTGAACTAGTCCCACCACTCGTTGTCCCGACAGCTTCACCTCCATCACCATCATCAAACATAGACCAAGATCCTTTCTTAGAACCGGGGACTCGTCGACGATTCTCAGAGAGCCACTTGGCTTGCATGTATCTCTTAGTCCTCCACGGGGGTCTAGACATTCCTTCTTCCTTCATCGACTTTTTCATCTCACTACAAACCAACGAAACAACTCTTTTGAGCCTCACTTCTGTCGCAACAAAAATTGTAGGAAGCATCTGAGTCACGTCTTTGTAACCTTTTGACTGTTTCACCAGCTCAAACTGAGACTTGAAATCAAGATCAATTATCACACGTTTCAGCTTGCTAACGTCATCACCGTCGCGATCACTCGCCACCATGACGTCGATGTACTCGTACTTCCTCGAGCACCTAAACACTCTACATCCTGTGTGACGTTTCCACAAAAGCAAAAGATTAAATAAAAAACTTGACTTCTTCTAAATTTCGAAAATCAATGGAAATATTCTTCAACTTTACATAGCTTAAATCACATGAATACTTTTCTAAAATTTTTCTTTATAAAAACAAAATGTGTGATATTTTATTATATTACCTTCACGGCGATCAAAAGAAGAGTCCCATGAGGTTCTAGAGATAGAAGCATCGTAGCCGTCAGATCTAAGCTTAGATACAATCTTTTTCATCACAGCACTCTTCTCATCGTCTCCTTCGTATGATAATCTTCTCCTTCTGATAATCGACTTTATCTTCTCTTCTATCTCCTTCTCCTTTTCTCCTTTTGTCCCAAGAATCTCCTGTAAATATATTTATTTAATATGGTTAAACTTTTTTATCAAGAAAAAAAAAAGATAGATACATTGATAGAAGGATGAGAATAAATATAGACCTGAAGAATGATAACAACTTTTGAAGGTTTCTCCACATCATCGGAGACGATGATCGGGGACTCAATATAGTCGATCACAAGCTTCTCCAAATCTTCTTCTCCCAAGCTCCCCATATTAAATATTATCACCTTTCTCTTCGGATTCTTCTTGTTTAATTCTAACAATCTTTTTCCCTGCTTCTTGTTTTTTTCTTTCGGAAAAGCTGAAAGTTGAGAGAGAAAATGAGTCTTTCTTTTTTTGTTATTTATGAAGTGAGCAATAGATGAAAATGTTCAGAAACATGAGTGAGCAAGAGGAAGGTAAATGTATGTATTTGTATTGTGACCAGTCTTATCCATTTTTCCTTTGCATTATTATATGAATTGTTAAATAATTCGTTCTCTTTTTAAAAACAGTTTGTTGTTAATGCTTTATTTTATCTCTGAACGTGAGCCGTGGAGACTTTCATCCATAGGGGCTTTTCCTTCTTTGAACAAATTTTTCTCTTTTCTTGGAAAGATACATTAATTTCTGCTTTTCAATTTCATGTCATACGTGACGGTAGAAAAAGTCGTTTCATGTCATTTTCCATTTGTCGTATATTCCACATATTCTAAGCTTAAAATAATATATGCGTAGCTATCTTAAACTAAATTCAATCTGAACATAATATATTTAGTAATCAAAATATTTTGGGTTAATTAAACGAATTAGATAGTTTAAAGCAAATAATTATAAACTTTATTAAAATAGTATCAACTGTATATAAGATTTTACAAAGATATATGTTATGATATGTATATAAAGTAATTATGACAAAAAGTAAAATAAATAATAAGCTTTCATGGACTACTGATCCGAAGTATAACTATAAACTATAAACTATCCATATTATTTGAGTCGAAAAGTAATGTCTGCTTTATCATAACGAAATCGAAAATACAGATAATAATGGTTTCCCCTTGATTCGGACCGATCTGCTGATCAAGTGATCTGTCTTTGTTATCATCAAAAAGCCTCACGAGTCTATTCGATTATCAAAGCAGATATATACACATCATTTTGGGTATACTCTCGATCAAACTTGATGTCACATATTTGGAAGCAAGATTATCTTATGTTGCCTGTTCAAACATATGATCGCCAATCCATATTATAACTTTTTATAGATTTGGCTTACACGACGATGACACATGCATGTGACTATATATTTATACACGATAAAATGTATCATTAACTATGATATCTAAGATAATTACATATCTAATTTTATAATCTGAGTGACGGTAGCTGATTAAAAAATAATTTAAACCGTTTCGATTTGGAGGATACATTGTCACCTGGAATCTTAAAAAAAATGTGGGATCGATATATTACAAACTTACAGTTGAAGAAGAAATTAAGGTGGGCTAATAAACGCTTGCGGGCCTCAAAGCCAGAGCCTAATTTGAAACCCACATTTTTAGTTTTCAGCCATGAATGATCTTGATGCCACCCCTACTAGACGGGTTCCGTGGGCCTAACCACAGTAGTCTGTCGAAGCTCCATTTTGTTTCTTATAGAGAGACGTAGTGATATAAGTAGTAAAGTAGCTTTGAAAATGTAATTAGAAAAATGTAATTAGAAAAATGTAATTAGAAAAACGTGTATTTTTGGTTTTATTTGTGAATTGACATGATAATTATTAAAAAAATTTGGATGTTTAGGAAGCCACGATTTGGTTAAATATGTTGATGAGAGTGATGTTATTGTACTTGGAAACTCTTCCTTTCATGTTACTTTTTAGTTTAAAGCTTAATACAAGAAGTGATAAACAAGTACAGCGTTTGCGGTCAGATTTTAAGAAAAGATGTAAGCTGAATGATAAAAACAAAAGAAGATCAGGCTTGCAAAAAGACACTTAATAGGTAAGCATTGGATTTCTAAAGCGCAGTGGAAGAGTAGCTATAGGCAGGACCCTTGACAAGCTTAATGTCCTTCATCATCTTCCTAACTCTCTCAACATCTTTCCACATCCCTCTGAATGCATACACATTTGCCAAGACCACATAAACACCATCGTTCCACGGCTCGAGCTCAACCATGTGTTTAGCCACCCACTCAGCCATCTCAACATCCCCGAACTTCTCACACCCACCCATCAAACAACCCCAAACCACCACGCTAGGTCTCATCGGCATCCCTTCAACCACTTCCTTAGCCTCCTTAAGCCGCCCGTCCCGGCTCAGTAGATCAACTATGCATCCGTAGTGCGGCAAGCCCGGTTCTAAACCAAACTCTGATTTCATCATCGCGAAATAAGCTTTCCCTTCCTCCACAAGACCTCCATGGACGCAAGCACTGAGGACTCCAACGAACGTGACATTGTTTGGTCTGACACCTGCGTCTCTCATCTGACGGAAACATTCGAACGCCTCTAATGTTCTCCCGTGAGCAGCATAACTCATGATCATGGAGGTCCACGAGACAACGTTTCTATGTGGCATTTCCTCAAACACCTGACTAGCTAAATCCATACGACCACATTTTCCATACATGTCGATGAGTGAATTCATCATCATGATGTCAGACTTCTCCTCGGGTTTAGCTTCAAGAACACATCTATGCAGCTGAAGAGCTAAGCTCAAGTCACCTAAGCTACCACAAGCAGACGTCACACTCACCATAGTGAAATCATCCGGCTCAAACCCACTTCTTTTCATCTCAACAAACATTTCCACAGCCTCCTTGGCCTTCCCTGCTTGGTTCAACCCTCCGATAATTGCATTCCAAGACCCCAACTTTCTCTCAGGATTTTCATCGAACAGGTTACGTGCATCCCTAACTTTCCCCGCCTTGCAATACAGCGTTATAAACCCACTCTCGCAGAACTCATCTCGTACGAAGCCTAGCTTCACAGCGACGGAATGAAACTGCTTTCCTAACGGAAGGTCGTGAGTTTGAACGGCGGCTTTGATTACGATGGGAAGAGTATATCGATCCGGCAAAACATCAGAGCTCATCATAGTGAGGTACACTTGAAGAGCATCGAGAGGAGAATCATGGCGGACGTAGGATCGCATGATGTTGTTCCATAAGAAAGCGATCCGAGCTTGTTCGAGGTAGCGAGAACTAAATATATCATCATGGATCTGACGGACGCAAGCGAGGCTGTTGCAGTTTGATAAAAGCTTAGCTAAGAATTTGTTTCGGTCTTCAGGTGAAAGAAGAGACGCAGCCGAGGAAGGTGAGATAGAGACGAAAGGTTCGTCTATGGCGGCCGGAGTAGTAGAAGAATGATTCCAACGGTTAAAGACGGTGAAGTAATATGTTGCCTTGGTGGTACCATTAAGCCTGGAGACAAGACCAGAGAAGGAGACCATATGTGTGTGTCTTTGGTTTTTCCTCCTGGTCAGAAAGAATGCAAACAACCTCGTATTATATAACTTTAAAGTACATATAAGATGTTTCGTATTAAGCTCTCAAAGATCGAATATTGAAAAAAGTTGAAAGATTGCATTTGACAAGTTCAGAGGCTTACTACAACACAAATACTGAATCAAAAGCAAACTGTTTCCACAGATCCAAATAACAACTCAAACAGCAACGTATATTGAATCGAAGATCAGTTGCTGAACAGTTTTCAAGACTTTTTTTAACGATCACCACGTTCGAAATTGATCTTGGTTCGACCAGAACCACCGTAATCATCACGTGAAGAGCTGCCGCCACCACCACTTGCTCTCATAGTTCCACCAGACCCGATTTTGTCCAAAGGTTTCTTACCTTTCTTCACATCAGACACAAATCGGTCCAGACCGAAAGGATCATCTTCTTCCTTCTCAAACTCAACGGGTCGGTCTCTCTTGCCCGCCCTCTCGGCAGCACCTGTGAAACCTTTGTCTGGTTTAAACCTCTCAGTGCTCTTGAGCTTATCGAGCTGCTCGTCTGCGTTTCCATACATTTCTTCATCCGTATCCTTCTTCGGCTTGTACAGCGTTGAGAGAGTGGGTTGCGCAGTGAACAAACCCTTGTCATATACATTGTACTGGTCGTCAGTGGCGAAACCTGAATCCATTCCTTTCTCTTGGTTGAAGAGCCGTTGATCATACATAACTTCGCCTCCTTTTCCTCCTGTAGACGCCATTCCAAGAGCGACTTTCTCGCTGATATCACGGTCTCTGTCTCTCGTGATCTTGCTCTTCTTCCCCATGGCAGCATCTTTAGCTTCCAACCTTCTCTCCCTCTCTCTTTCCCTGCGACGCTCTTCTCGGATCTTCTCCCTCTGCATCCGCTCTTCCCTTTCCTCTCTACTTTCCTTTGGCCCTTCCCTCTCTCTTTCTCTTTCCCTATCCCTATCCCTATCCCTTCCTCTATCCCTCTCGTTATCATAGTCATAATCACCTCTCGGGTCAACACTTTCACTCCTAGCCCTATCAGAAGAGACAGGCATACTCGCAGGAGCACCAGTTCTTTCAGAACGAGCTTTCTGGGCAAGAGCCCTCAATTCCTGCTCTTTTCTTTCCTTCTCCTTCATCAACATCTCTTTCTGCACCTTTGAACGCATCGAAACAGCCTCTCTAGCTTTCTGCTCAGCTACGTAGAGGGCCTCTGACAGCTTGGCAAAGTTATCATTGATCTGAACGTCTTGTAGACCTCTTCCATCAGCAGCGAGACGTTTATCAAGTGGGATAGTGTACCCTTTCGGATTCTTCCAGTTTGAAATACAAGGAGGGATCTTCCAGTCTTGCTGATCCTTGACGGTAACAGCCCTGGGAGGCGAATGCAAGATCGGAACAGGAGGAGAGCCAGAAGCCTTGGGGACTCTCTTGTGCTTAAACTTAGGCGGATCAAGAGGGTCCACAGGCATCTCAACCATCCTAATGATCCTCTCTTTAGCACCAGAATTAAACGCTGAAGACTGCTGAGACGGCTTGTATTTAATATACTTGGAATCACCAGATTGCTTCGGCACATTAGTAGGCTGTGCCGCACTAAGCCTCACGTTAACAATCTTCTCCATAGCAGCTTTAGTCTCTTCAGTAGTCTCCTGAATCTGCTTCTGCAACTCCTCCTCCTCATCCAAAACACCATCAACGTCTTCTTCGTTTTTCAACACCTTTGGGATAATATCCTTATGCTGAGAGTAAACAATCTTCTTAGAGTTCTCGTTCTGTCTCACAATAGCGTCAAAGACAACGTTTCCCTGAGCATCAACAGTAACAGGGAGAGTCTTGGCTCCAGGCTTATTGGATCTATTCTTACCCATACCGAGTGGATACTGAGCAACGTGGATCTCAGGGAAAGCACCACCATCTCCAAAGTCCTCTGGATTCCTCGGACGAAAACCTTGACGTTTCAGGTAAACAGGCACTGCTTTGAAAGTCACGGCGGCGGATTTCTCAGATTCGGATTCAGTGAACCGGTTTTTGAACCATGGATCGTTAGAATGGTCGTAAACCGTCTTAGCTGTTGATTTGGCCGGAGGTAGAATGTCTTTGAGAGACTTCATAACCTGCATACAAAGAAATACGAAACGATAACAATCAGAACTTACCAGATTCGAAAATTAGGGTTTTAAAAACGATAAACTCGACGCAATAGATAGATCTCGACTAATTCCCGATTAATTCCTGATTTAGTCTCTGTTGAATTATCTACAATAGAACCAAAAGCGAGTAGCGGATTTAACGATTCGGTGAAATTTCGAGATCGATTTAAAAAAATAATCAGCAGAGAACGAAGCTACGGGAGGAAAAGCAAAAGCAGGATTTATGTGTAAGGAGAAGATAATGGAAGAGGCTAACCTCTTGAGGTAATTAATCGACGGGAGACTAAACTCAGGGCGATTGCGGCGGAGAGCGACGAACGACGAACGGGGAGGTGAAGCTTTGTTTCTCGACGGGGGGAAGGAAAAAAAAGCTTGATGAAGCCTTTTAGGGTTGGTTTAAAGTACAAAAAAAATATTTTATAAGTAGATAAAGTTGATCTCTCCGGTTTCTTTTTCCGGTTAAGTCGGTTTACAAAAATGTGAAATCCGCGTCGGCGTGGGATTTCGAACTCTCGCGGGCAAAGCCAAAATTCTTTTGCAAGCCCACGGCTTAACCACTCGGCCCATGGTACTTAGATTTTTAATATATGTTAAGCCCATAGAACGTTTTATATGTTCTTAGAATAGAAATCGAGTATATAGTAATGGCATCAATATGTTGAGTATAAAAACAAGATGTATAGATTTTATCAAATTTTATATGGTATATATAGAGAATAAGCAATTGGGTTTAAGTTCGAAATGTACTTTATGATATTCATCAAATTTCTTATTTTTCACATACATTGCTTTTATCTATGTTTCGAGAGAGGTTAATTGTTCTGTCAGCTTTTTTAAAACACACACACACACACATACGGTGAAGACGAGCACTGCAAGTCTGCAACAAACCGAACAAAAATTTAATTAATTTCTGTTAGAGTTTCCAGGAATTAGATTAATATATATGGTGGGTTTTCAAGCTTCTGATGAGGTTAAACAGTTTTGCTATTAATTTCACATTAACAAAGTATATATACGTTCAGATTTATTTCTAGGAAATTTGGGGGTCGTGAAGAATATATGAAGAAACATAAAATAAATATTGCTTCTAATCCTGAGTATATGTATATTCCTTTTAACCAATACTAGCCTTATCAGCTAATAAAGAAAGTAAATGTATTGGTGGTGACACCATACAAATATACAATATATGTAATCTTTTGTTTTTGGGTCATCAAGAATCATTTACCCAGGTGATTTTGCGATACTTTTTTAGGAATTCTATTTCCGATTCTCAAGCATAATAATTTACATATTTTCTGACCAAAAAAAGATCCTTCATTAAGAATTATGATAGTATAGAAAATGGGTCCCCGTTAAATTATCAAGAGAATCATCTAAATTTGAGCAAAAATTAAATAAACACTGTGCTCGTGGGTGGAACCTCCGTTGACCGCGGATCCCGATGGCAATGGCCTTTTCCTACGGAATACATATATAGTTAAATGGACGATTAATTAACGTAACAATTAATTTTAGTTTAAGTTAATGTACGATGATGATAATAAATGGGTTAACTTAATCACCTCATGAGGCGGGTGTTGATTGATGTTTTCGTCGAGGAGACTCACGCAATACTTACTTGATCTAACATGAAATGAGATGGAAAGGTATTTTCCCCGTGGCTGGATTGCGTATGAAAAAAGTTTAACTGTTCAAACATAAAATAAGACAAACTTCGTCTAAGAAAAACAGAAACAAATAGAGACGGTATTAAACCTCCATCGTTGGATTTGCATATGAGTTAGTGCATGTATGTGTTAGTTTAAGGGTCGAGTCATTAATTATGTCTGACTAATATACCAAAAAGTCAAATAAGAGTAGATTTTAAGAATGCTTAATTTTTACCTGCAATTTGGTTTTGGCAAAACCATAATTTCTTACTTCTCTTGTATAAAAATTTTGAATACACACCGAAGACCATTTTATATATAAAAAATTGTAATATACAATAATTCAGTTTTTTTAAGTTAATTAACTCGATCCAACTAGGGAAATTTTGTGAATTAGATTCAGAGGATGATACTAAACCAAAAATTAAATACCAAGTTGAAATGATTCCATATCTGCCAGCTAACAAACTGTCTGAGAACACATGTTTAATTAATCAAACAAATTAAACATCCAAAAACTAGAAAGTATATATCAGTTCAAAAAACTAGAAAGTATATCAGCCTATACCTCGATATAAATAGTTTAATTCTCGAAATATCCACCTACAAAAAATGCATGCTGTTGCCAAAGTTACAAAGTAGAAACAGATGAAAGTAGTTATCGTCCAATCATATTACCGTATTACGTATTGCGTGATTTGTTTTCGTTTTTGTTCTAGAAGATCAGATCACAAAGGAAAAAAAAAACAGAAAACTAAAAACCATAACTATATGATAAAATCAGGTTTAATCGAGTATATTAAACTCTGCTGTGACGCCAATAATTAAATAAACCTCAGAGAAATTGGTCTACAATAAAAAAAAAAAATTAAAACAAAAGGGATTAAATTAAAAAAGAACTATGGAAAAAGGGGGCCAAAATTGGAAGACTCGAAAGGTTCACCCATCGAAGTGCCATTTTCGTCGCTGTGGTAATAAAAGCTATAACAGTTATTAAAATACCAAGGCGAACTAGGTGGATACGCCGGGTCAACGTACACAAACTCGCTCCACGGCTCATCGTAACTCGTCTCTAGACTCGGTAACTTGACTATCTCGCTTAGTTCTTCTGCCGTTGACGACGCTGCTTCTTCACTCGAAGGTGACAACGACGAAGATGAAGTAGACGTCGAGTAGCTACTCGACGAAGATAAGTGCGTCTCTGGAACGACGGTGGTGGGATCGGAGATCACGACGGTGGAGGAGGAGGAGGAGGAGAAGTCCATAGCTGCGGCTACTGCTGCTGCGGCTTGAACGTCACGGGGAGAGGAGGAAGCTGGACGAGGAAGGAAAGTAGCGAGCTCTGGAAAGTTGAGAACGGCAGAGGTTCCTTTGATGGTGAGAGCAGCCGCATCGTGTGCACGCGCCGCCATCTCCGCCGTGGAGAAAGTGCCGAGCCAGATTCGGCTCTTCTTACGTGGCTCACGGATCTCGGAGACCCATTTGCCCCACGTTCGCATCCGGACGCCACGATAACCGGGGTCGGTTCTAACCCTTTTCTTGTTATTTGTTCGATGGGACTCTTGATCTTGGTGATTCTCCTCTTCCACCGGAGAAGATCGTTTGACGGAGGAGATGGATGACTCGGTCATTGACACGTGGGTTTGACTCAGTGAGTGTGAGGAGAGTACGTACGTATAGGGTTTATATAAAGGCCCTAGGGAGAACGAGAGAGTTGAAAAGTATTGAAGTGAAAATGCTGAAGTTAGTTAGAAAAGGACAGTGGATCGCTTACTTATGATGACAGGTGTGTTCACATTACGTCAATATATATACTTGAAACGACCCATTAAATTTTTATTTTATTTAATGTTGGTTAGTATTTACATTCGGCAAGTAAGTGTTTTATTTATCTTTTCGTGATAACCTATGCATGGTCAATGGGTGAATTTGATTATTTGAATATGGGCTACAATTCCATTTGAAATTGACTAGAACTTGTGCAATAATAGAAAAGGAAGAATTGTTAAAATAAAAATAAAACCAGGAATATACTCGTGAACTAATAATTAAAACTCTTGATAAAACATGTAAACTTGAAAATATATTACTGTAGGAACTGACTCATTTTACGTACTGTTGATATACTAGATTAGGTAGATTGTTTTCCGATTGAAATAAATGCTTTTATTTTCGAACAGTGTATACTTACACCAAAATGGAGAGATGGAACTAGATAATATAAATATTTTTATTTTGTCTCGTAGCGAAAAGGAAAAAAATGATACAGTACTACTACTATAGTAGAAATGAATGTCTTTCGGTGGAAATCGAGTTCCCCAACTAAACCCGAGCTGGTATCGAGGACTAAAGCTTTCATATTATACTACGGTACCACACATACCATTATAGCATAATAACGTTTGATCCTTTTTTTTTATTTGTCGTTGATGCTTTGTTGCTTGCACCGTTCTTTCTTACGACCTGTATATAGCTCTCCGTTTCTGATGTAATTAATTAAGAGTACTGCTTTTGAAGAAAAGCAGTTATAGAGTTGATTATATGGTATAATTATATGAATTCCTTCGTCTAGAAACTCGAGTTTTTCCAGGTTTAAACTTGATAAAAATGCAAATAAACAGATCATAGAGTATGATTTACTGTTAAGGTAGAAACTAACTAGCAGGAAGGGAAGAGGAAAAGAGATAATTAAAGAGACCCACAAGGAGTGAAGGCTCTTTGCCCCATCTCAGCATGGCATTTCTGACAACTGTCAACACCGTTCCCACATGCCTTATTTTTAATCTCCCTAATTTCTATTTTATATATATCACTCTTCCATACATTCGCTATTTAATGTTCATTTACCATACTTATATCATTATTCAACACATTTCACTGTTTATTTTTTTCTAGAACTTCCTTTTATGGCAGTCGATTTGATCGCGACGTTTTAGTACCTGAGAGTATCATTGTGTTATTTTGATATTAATGCTAGATGTTAGCCATTCTAATTAGCAAAAATGGTGTATCTGTTGCCGGGGAGAGAAAAAAAAAATTAAGAAATTCTTAACAAAAATGTCGTTTTCGTACCTGCAGCGGTAAAAACATAAGTCATATACTCATGTTGTATTTTCTAGACAGCTATTTATGAGTCTAGTTATGTTTATATGTAGTTTATACTGGTTAAGACGTTAAGTGATGAATACAAAAGGCCGGTGTAATCTACTATATTTTAATACAAAAAGCAGTATTCGCTTCTATATTGCAGTATGAACACTGATATTCAAAAACTAACTTACATAGATTGTGTTGACGGAGTTATTTAAACCTTACGCTACTAGCTAGTTTATAAAGAATAAGTATTTTAAATTCATGATTAACAAATGCGGAAGGAAGGCTGACCTAAGTGAAAATATAATAATTTATTATTCCAATACAATACATCCAATAGTATACAATTTTTCTAATGTAAATTTGTTATATTATGTTAAGTAATATCATTGTGACAAAAAAATGTTAACTAATATCAAAAGGTCCCGGGCTAGACTTAAAATCTCCCCAGACTTAGCATTCATCCCTTCGTTAAAGAAAAGAGTTAGTATTATCCCGGCTGTTCGAACAAACTCTAGCTAGTTAATGAAACTCAAATATAACTACACCATTTTTTTTGAGAAAAGTATAAATTTACAATTTTCCTTTGCTGATAATATGCATTTTCTTGTGAGTACATATAGTTTAAAATAGATATAAGTTTCCTTGAAATTAGATATTGATAACATGGCGTGCCTCGTGCATAAGATTAGGGTTTCCATGCTACCATCAATTACGTAATGAATTCCTTCTCATTATAAATAAAAATATGTGAACGACCATATGAAACTCCAACAGCATCCATTCCTCGCACTAAATTTTTGTGATATTTCTAGAAGAATATATAAACGTGTGTGCGCGTGCGTGTGTATCACTATCACTATCATATAGTATGTAACTCCATGCTATCTATCGATCTGTACGTGCTCCTTTTATTCTAAATCTGTTCGTTTTCCATTGTTTTGTTTGCATAAATTGCATAGAATTATAGTTGAGTTCCTAAATGTCTCGAATCATAAATATATAAACACATTATACATTGTTGCCTAGCACCCTCTATATGTGACATGTCATTAATTAGTCAAATTCGTTAACACGTAGTTGCATATATACCGTCAGCAATATTGGTCACGAGTAATGAAACAGTATACGTAGTTCAGTATTTAATTATATCATTTTATCAAAATATATAAGTCCATTTTATTAACCACAATTAATAGACTTTGATTTTACCGGAATAACATTGACCTAGATTGATCTAAGCTAGATAGTAGCAACATAACCTAATTCATAAATCTATTATATATAGCGTCGTGGTCAGGAGTGCCCCCAGATATTTTACAACGGTTCAAGCTCCGGTTGATGGCACCATATGTAGAATAAAAATAAATAAATTAGTAGCAAAATATTATGAAGTTAGTTTAGATTTTGATTCGAAAAAACTTTACGATAAAAATTACATTGGTTAATGAACAACCGGTACTCAAATTAATCCTTATAAGTCTGTAAAAACATATTTGTATATGTATAAAATTCAAATAATTATATTAGCATTTCTGCTAGTAACTTTTTTGTTGTTGTTGTTATCCATCATATTCATCGAAGAAAATCATGTCTTTTAACTTATTCAACAATTTGTTAGTAGATGAGAACAATCAATGGGCTGGGACCAATTTAGGCCTACACGAATAAGAGGTTGGTTAATTGTGGGCTTTAAAGAAGTAGGGCCCAACTGGACCCACTGAATTTTTCCAACTTTCTCAAATTTGACCACACAATTTCAACAATTCAGTACGTAATCTTCCTGTCCTTTTTTCGCTTGTCACGGTGAGAAACTGACAATTACAAATCGGCACGCCCCTAACCACCAGTTACCACTACTAGGCCAAACCGCTACACTATATATGTATGTCGTGTACATTTCGTGTTTGCACACTGATTGAGTATTTAATTATTTCAACTACTGGCTAATTGAGTAGGGCTTCATTTATTTGCTCGACCACACAAATATATAACGAATGCTGATTTATTTACTTTAGTTAGTATAAGATGTCTGGAGCAGTTTCGAGTTGTTAACTTTAGCCATGAGTATACTTTTTGATAAGCAAAATATTCTGCAAAATTAACTTTTGAATCAAGTATACTGGGCCACACGCAATATTAAACTCGATATCCTGAATATTATTAAAGAAATACAAATTTCGGAGCTAATTTTAATGTCAAATCATGGAGACTTTACACTTTGTATCAACATCAATGTTCGCTCCACATTTATTCATATTCTGTTGGCATGTATCATTCTCACATAACTTCTTGGAATAGAATATGTCCGCCAAAAACTCGTAACCATAACTAATTTTGTACTTTTGATGGTACTTATAAGATATTTTTTTTTTTTTGGCACAAAGGATGGTACTGACATATAAACAAATATCTTTATTGCACTAATGAAATTTTAATGCCGTAAATGTGTTTACTGACTATAATAGTACTCTATATGGATATACACTAACTATGTTTATGCTTGTAGTTAACCTAAAGTACTATATATATAAATGTATAACTCAAATTAACAGATGATACAAATTATTGAAGATAAGATATCGCATAGACTGGTAGACGTGTATATTTATTATAATCTGGACTCTAGAGCATAATTTAATTTGATATTATCACGCAAAGAAAAATGATCTAACAAATGTTCTTCTTCTTTTTTTTTTGGTCAGAAAACAAACGTTCTCTTTTTTCTTTTGGTAAAAAAACAAATGTTCTTCTTTTCATTTTTAAGAGAGTACGAAACAATTTTTGATTTCCTCTAAACACCAAACACTTTCGATAAATTATTCAAGAAGAAGCAAAAATATATATAGAAAACAATTCTCATCGCGAGTTTTGAACCCCGAAAGATATCCAAAACCTCATCCGCATTTTGTTAATTGTTTACCGATCGGTATTTTCATCATTATCTTCGACATACTTCTTCCAAAGCCAATGCTGTCTCCACAGAAGGTAAACCTCTTCAATAGGAACCTGCTTCGTTTCCGGCAACAGAAAGTAAACGAAACTTCCCATCCCGAATATAAGTCCGGCGAATAAAAGGAATATTCCGTACTTAAGATGGCATAGCGACACGAGGAAACACTGCGCAATAAGCGCCGTGAAGAAAAGGTTTACGCACACCACAACGCTCTGACCGGCCGAACGAGTCTCTAACGGGAATATCTCGCTCGGAACTAACCATCCCATTGGACCCCATGACCGACCGTACGCCAACACAAACAGACAAATAAGGGCCACAAGGATCACACCAAGCGATTTCGGTAGCTCTTTCCCTTCCCCAAACTTCAAGGCTAGTGTTACTCCGACTACAACCTGTAAAAAATACGAGCATTTTTAGGGTTTTAGGATGTTTCTCTGGAAGTTACTTGTGTAGCAAGATATAAGCCCTAGCTTATATTACACGTCACTTAGAGCTAAACAAAAAAATCAGAGCACTAACCATGTAACTGAACATCTCGACGCTAGCCTCGAGAAGAAGAACCCTTCTTCCGAATTTATCAGCCAAATACATAGACATGATCGCGGCAACAACGAGAGCAGCGTTTGTAACGGTCGATGAGATAAGCGACGCAGACCCACCAAACCCTAAACTCTGAAACATAACCGGAGCATAAAACAAAATCGAATTCATTCCAGTTAGCTGCTGAAACGCAGGGAGCCCAATGGCTCCAATCACTAACTGCGGTCTGTTCCTCCGAGCAAGAAGGTTCCGAAACGGATTCTTCACGGCTCTTGCAGCTTCACTAGCTTCAACAAGATCCTGATACTCAGCTTCGATATTGTTTGTGCCACGTACTTTGATCAGTACCGCTTTAGCCTCCTCGAGCTTTCCTTGTTCGACGAGACTGTTTGGTGTCTCCGGTAAAACGAGTCCACCGAGGAACATGAGTATAGCTGGTACCACGGCGAGGCCAAGAGAGAGTCTCCATCCCCAAGGATGGATTTGCTCTGTCTTATAGTTTATCAGATTAGCCACTAAAATGCCAAGGCAAGTTGTTAGCTGGAAAAGCTGGTTCACTGTTCCTCGAATCTTTGCTGGAGCCATCTCCGAGAGGTATAACGGAACCGCCTGCAAACGCAAACACAGACTGTTAAAGGTAAAGGTGCATAATCAGGTTTCGTCTTTTAGACTTCAGAGTTCTATGTATTTTGTGATTTGCCTGGTTTCCGAATCCAATGCCTATCCCGAGGAAGATTCGACCAAGGATTAACATTAAAATGTTTTTGGCAGCGGCGTTGACGACTCCTCCGAGGAAGAAGCTGATGGAGCCGACAAGGATGCTTCCTCTCCTGCCATAGATTCTGGTAACATATGAAGCTCCGAAAGTCGAGATCAAACCGGCGAAGTAGAGAGAAGAGGTGAAGAGTGTGAGGATTTGATTGTCATATTTGCAGTAATCTGTTTCGTTCAGATGCATTTGCTTTCTTTTATAGATTCCTGGGAAGAACTCTATTAAGAAATCGTCCATTGATGTAACACCACCTGCGTTTATCAAGGAAGAAGAAACAAAACGAGCAATGAATCTTTGCATGCGTTCCTTGTGTGACAAGAAACTAATATTTAGAGCTTTAGCGATAGATATTTAACGAAGTGAAGCTGACCCTTCTCAGAGAGAGGACTGAGAGTTCCAGAATGCGAGTTTTTAGCTAGTGTCAGACAAATCCAGATCAAGAAAGCATAAGAGAAGTAATAGAGAAACACAGAACACTCTGTGTTGCAGAGGCTCTTTTGGAGCTTACGCAAGGGACATCGATCAAAACTGAAGCTGATCCTCTTCAGAAACAAGACTTGAGAGAGTTTCGGGATTTGATATACTTTTTTTTATTGATACAAGAAAAACATAGATCGAGAAAGCGTGTGTGAATGAAAGAGAGAGATATAGCTAATTACCAGAGACACCGAGATCATAGCCGAAGAGAGAGCCTCCAAGGGATCCAACGATGCAAGCGAATATGAAGTAATCAGTGATTCGATGCTCATAGAGATGAGCTCTCTTTAGGGCTCCTTCGTCGGCAAGAACTCCACCAGCCATGGGTTAATTAACACCTTGGAATTCGAAAGAAGTAAATCTTCTGACTTGTTGAGTTCTTTTGTAACTTTGATCGAGTGTTGAGAACTACTAATAGTAGTGATTAGCATATCAGAGCTTTTAAAGATAAAAAAACCTTGACTTAATCTCTCTCCTTATCCCTTCTTATCAGGACACGACCTTTGACTCATCCTTGCTAATTTGTGCATGGTAGTTGGTTGGTGTGATCTTTTTCTTAATAAGTTTAAAGTTTAATTTATCTACGTTTAATATCTCCTTCATGTATAATGATAGTACAGAATATCGAATCAAAAAGATATTTTCAAAGTAAGAAAAACGAAGAAAGAAAGTAAATTTGGTTTATTGAGATAGAAAATGATTTCAAAACTTAAAATAAATCAGACTTTTCTTATTAATACTGGTGATGTGAAAAGGAAATGTACCAATGAGAAAGCGACACATCGGATAATCTAGCAGCTGTTGTGAATAACACGTCAGTGGAAAAAAAAAATGGTTTGGGAAGGGGTTTAGCTTCCCACAACCGCCAAAGCACAAAAAAGGAAGAATTTTTCCTTTATAGGCTTTTTCTTCATCTTCCACGCGGAAAAGCAGAAAAATTAAAAAAAAAAAAACCAAAATTCGAGATTAAAAGAAAACTCTCGGGGCTCGATTTTTTTGTTGAATTTCCCCCATTTGTTTTTTTTGTTTCCCTTGATACGAGCAACTTCGAAGGCACTTGGGTTAAGGGAATATTGATCCACGGCGTGAGTGCAATTTCTTCAATTTTATCAAATCGTATTTGGAATCGTGGTCGGTGATTTAGGGTTTTTGCAAATTCGTCTGCTTTGATTTGTTTTTATTGTTTCTTATTATGTTTGAGTCAGTTTTTGGTACGAAAGGTTTGATTTTTATTATTATGATAACTCAACCTAATTGTTGTTGTTGTTACTCGTAATGCAGGTTTTTGATTGTCACAGCTTGACTTTAAGGATCAGTGATTTTTTGGGGGTTTGTGTATCTATGAGCTGTGGAACATTTGTTTGGGGGGAAGTCTCCTCTTGCTTCATGTCAAGAGATTGACTTTTTGCTGTTGTTGTTGTTGTTGCTTTCACTGTTTTTTTTTTTTAAATGGAGTGGAGGGGAATCCTCTGCTCTCTCTTCTTTATTCTTTCAATGGGAGAGTCTTCAAGTAGATTCGGGATAGTTTGGCTTCCTAATCTCGGTACTGTTGTTGATGCTGGGACATACTTCACTTGGCCAATCTTAAGTGCTAGTGTTTTCGTGGTTGTTGCCATCCTTCTCCCTATGTATCTCATCTTTGAGCACTTAGCTGCTTATAATCAGCCTGAGGTTTGTTAGCACTTAGCACATAGCTGATTATCTGCATAACTTTTCCACTGCTAAAAGTTTGGGACATTTGCTATAGTCGATTGATTCATTAAATTGATAATGTCACTAACTACCAGTAAGATTGCATAACGCTCGCTTTGTCTTTGTTACAGGAACAGAAATTTCTTATTGGACTTATTCTGATGGTCCCTGTATATGCCCTTGAATCGGTAGGATTGATAAGCTACTATATATGTTAAGTATCATATTTGTTGTGTACTTTCCTTTTAAGATTCATATTCAGATTTATCCTAATTCTGGTTCTCTTAAAATTTTCTTGCAGTTTTTGTCTTTGGTGAATTCTGAAGCAGCTTTCAACTGCGAGGTGATTCGGGATTGTTATGAAGCTTTTGCTCTCTACTGCTTTGAGAGATATTTGATTGCTTGCCTAGGTAATGCGTGATATAACCCAATAACCCTTCAAAATCTGTCTCCCTACCTTCTGCGTCCCTGAATATGATTTTTTTTTGGGGCTCAAACAAGCAAGTGATTGATGTTTCACCAGAAGTGATTAGTTTTGTTTTCAGAGTCATGGATATGCATGTTGTCATGTTATGGTGTGGTTCGATTTGAATTTAAAGTAATCACGAGCGTTATGTAGTTGGTGATTTAGCTGGATTTGTTATGTGGAAATATGGTGAACTCCGCGAACTTGAGATGCAATGGGTGGTTCGACATGAAATGAAGATAGAAAACCATTTTTTAGGAAATCATTGTTAAAGGCTTATGGCTCAGATCTGTACCTTTGGAATCTGCTTACTTGTGATTATTCTCAGTTATAACGTACGAGTTAATTCTTTTTCATCTCTGTATCCGCAGATGGAGAAGAACGTACAATTGAATTTATGGAACAGCAGACAGTTATCACCCAGAGCACTCCTCTTCTTGAAGGCACATGTTCGTATGGAGTTGTGGAGCATCCTTTTCCAATGAACTGCTTCCTAAGTGATTGGAATCTTGGTCCTCAGTTTTATCATGCTGTGAAAATTGGCATCGTTCAATATGTATGCACTGTCATAAAATATTGTGAATTATGCTCTCTGATCTATTACTGTGCTTCAACTGACGTAAACTTCTGCTGCAGATGATACTGAAAATGATCTGTGCTCTATTAGCAATGATCCTTGAAGCCTTTGGGGTTTATGGAGAAGGGAAATTCCAATGGAATTACGGGTAATCTTTTACTTCCTCCGTCCTATTAATAGATATGTGTTTGTTCTTTGCTGTATTCGTTCTTATCTTTATTCTAGCATGGTTTGATATTGTAATCAACGTTGTCTCATTTCAGATATCCATATCTGGCCGTAGTGCTGAATTTCAGTCAAACATGGGCATTGTATTGCCTTGTACAGTTCTACGGTGTCATCAAAGATAAGCTAGCACCCATCAAACCATTGGCCAAGTTTTTAACATTCAAGTCTATTGTATTCCTCACCTGGTGGCAAGGTATTGTTGTTGCATTCCTCTTCTCTATGGGACTTTTCAAAGGGTCATTGGCTAAGGAACTGAAAACACGAATACAAGACTACATCATCTGTATTGAGGTAGTTTTTCATAAAACCAATCTACGTTTGAAGTACCCAATAATAGGTTGGTGGGAGACTGTGAATTTATCAACTTGAAAATGTTAATGCTATTACAGATGGGTATTGCTGCTGTGGTTCATCTCTATGTCTTCCCAGCAGCGCCTTACAAGCGTGGAGAAAGATGTGTCCGTAATGTAGCAGTAATGTCAGATTATGCCTCTATAGACACACCTCCCGACCCAGAAGAGGTTAAAGACAGCGAAAGAACAACTAGAATGCGGTATGGGAGACATGATGAGTTAGAGAAACGCTTGAATTTCCCACAAAGTGTGCGTGATGTGGTGATGGGGAGTGGTGAAATCGTAAGCAATCTAATTCTCTACTATCAGGTTTTTGGCATTACTCGTTAGTCATGACCAAATGTTTCATTTGTTTGTATCTGGCTAGATTGTGGATGACATGAGGTTCACAGTTTCGCACGTGGTGGAACCGGTCGAAAGAGGAATAGCGAAAATAAACAGAACATTCCATCAGATATCTGAAAATGTGAAAAGATTTGAGAAACAGAAGAAAACGACAAAGGATGATTCGTATGTGATTCCACTGAATCAATGGACGAAAGAATTCTCAGATGTTCATGAAAACCTCCATGAAGGAGGGAGTGTGAGCGACAGCGGTTTAGGAAGCACAAAGCGGCATCACCAGTCTAGAGTCTCGGGATTGTGGACTAGAATGCGAAGGTGAATAGACACAATGGTGGTGCAAACCCAGCTACAAAGAAACAATTCGGAAGATGTCTGTTTTTGAAGTCTCATCTTCGTGAACCACCTAACAAAGAAGCTGTAGATTTTATGAGATGATGCTAATGTGGTGGGTTACTTACACACAGGTAACAGCAGATTGCTACTAACTAGTAACTAGTTTTCTCTACTCTTATACAACCTTTTTATCGAGAAGTTTAGAATCTGTATTTCGTTAATGACAGATCCTTACACAAAATAAAATAAAAAGAGAATTGTCATATGATTTAAATCGTATCCTAAATCTGTTGTTACCGGCTTCTAATGTTGTGTTTGTTCACATTTCTCCAATGCTGTCTCCCTTTTTCTGCTGTCAAAAAAATTTCGGACGACATTGTAAACATTTTACTCTTTTATCAGACCGAATTGTCTAAACTAAAGTGTATTTTTAGTACACTTTTTTATTAACCAGAACTGAAATCAACCTGAATTTCAAATAATTTTAGAATTTTAAACCGGAGAAAACCATGAACCGGAAAACCAGCCATACCCGAAAATCCGATTGGCGAGTCTGTTATTTTCTCCTAAATCTGGGCTAATATCCGGCCTTGATGTTTTTAGGTCTGACCCGATAAGGCCCAGATCACAATTGATGACAATTGGACTCAATCTGGAAAGCCCAACTTTTTTCTTCCGGCCCGCGAAATCATTTTCAGACAACAGACAGAGACAGTCGGCCAGTTTGGTCGAGAAACACTTTTAAAATTGTTCATCGGAATCCGATGATGAAGAACAGAGTACGGGTTGTGTTTTGACTTTTGACAGAAGAACAAAAAGATGAAGCTAACGTGGAACAAGAACCCTAAGAAACGACCTCGCTTAGCTTTGTCGAGTTTCCCGGATCTTCCTTTCGAGAAGGAAGCTCCAGAGACCCAATCGGTTCGCCAAGACGATTTAGAGCGTAGACAAACTGCCAATCAATTGGAGTCGTCGGAGGTCGGAGAGAGTCACTCAGAAACGAAGAAGCTCGCAGAGTCGTTTAGAGCCAAAGGAGACAAGCTCGCTGAGGTAAGCATCTAATTAACATTAAGCATATGATTTAAAAGGCGTTTCTTTTTTTACATGCAACATCTCAGTTGATCATTCATTCCTTGTGTTTATGGAACTGCTTCAGCGCAAACCTGAATCTTGATTTCGTTTTCTCACTGTGAACTTGCTACTGAAGGAAGGAAAATACGAGGAGGCTTTAGGGAAATGGGAAGCTGCTCTTAATCTTGTGCCTGAAAATGCCCTCCTGCATGAACAAAAAGCACAAGTGTTACTTGAGCTTGGTGATGCTTGGAAAGCACTCAAGGCTGCAACTCGTAATACTCTTAAAGCCTTTTATATATTGTTTCCTCCTTTATTTGTTTACAATACAAGGTTGGATGATTGATTAGGTTTTCATTCTTCACAGGAGCTACTGAGATAGATCCATCGTGGGCTGAGGTACTTAAGACAGACTCTATAGTCTTATATTATACATATGTTTTTCTAGGTGTACGAAAAACGTAAAAGCTAACGAAAGATACTTGTGACTGGTTAGTGGATCTGCTTACTGTAGTATGTTCGTGCTATTGATTCTGTATAGAAATATGGATGTTGAAAGCTTTGTTAGGTGAATGAGATCCCTTATTGGTATGGTTAAAGTTTTGTCAAATTTCAACTTTTCTTTAGGCGTGGACTACTCTTGGAAGAGCACAACTAAATTTTGGCGAGCCGGACAGTGCTATCAGGAGTTTTGAAAGTGCATTATCGATCAATGTGAGTTCCACGAAAATTCGAAATTTATAAGTTGAAATATTTTCACTTCCTTCCATTTCTTCAGTCCCATTAGAGATCTTAATGAGGTGTTATTACCATTACACAGGCAGATTCCAGAGAGGCGAAAGAGGATTTACAAGCTGCAAAACAACTAATTAAGAAGAGAGAACAGCTTCAGATATCAGGACAGGATACTGACGCTATACGTTTTGTGGTCGGCGACAAGAAACTAGAGTCAAACTAATGAACCAGAGACTTGTACTTTAGGTAGAGAGTAGAACTTCGTAGCCTACAGTGTAATAATAATAACAAATTAAGATCACTCTTGATCAAGGCAAAGACTTAGCCATTTGTCTGAGAAGAAATTTCTGAATCTTTCCAGTTGAAGTCTTTGGAAGTTCCTCCTGAAAAACCACATTCCTTGGAACCATATACTTTGGCAGCTTCGTCTTGCAAAATTCCCTTACCTCTCTCTCAGACACAGGCCCATCATGACACTTCAAACTCACAAACGCACACGGAGTCTCTCCCCACATTTTGTCTGGCTTAGCCACCACAGCTGCTTCCTTAACCACCGGGTTTGTGTACAGAACCGTCTCGACTTCCGTGCTGCTTATGTTCTCACCTCCACATATGATCACGTCCTTTGATCTATCCTTGACTTCCAAGTAACCGTCCGGGTGCATCACACCCATATCTCCAGTGTAGAACCACCCGTCTTCTCTCATACACGCCGCAGTGCCTTCAGGGTCTTTGTAGTAACCAAGCATGAGAGAACCCCCTCTGAAGACGATCTCTCCCACGGTTTCTCCATCGTGCTTGACGCTCTTCCCGGTGATCGGGTCTCTCACGTCAGCTTCCGCGAATAAAGCGGTTCTAACTCCTTGCCTTGATTTCAGTTTTGCTCTCTCATTTGGTCCCAGACGGTCCCACTCCGTCTTCCATGCACACGAGACATTTAGACCACCGGTTTCTGTCAGCCCGTAACCGTGACCCACATCAAAACCGAGATTCTCGGCGTTGGAAATGATTGTGGCCGGCGGAGGAGCTCCAGCTGTCATAACCCGAACCGGCCGTTTAAGCTGTTTCCGAGCTGGATAATTGGTCAACATGTTGAGAACCGTAGGCGCAGCGCACATGTGAGTCACTTGATGCTTGTCGATCAACTCGAAAATAGTCTGTGCGTCGACTCTTCGGACACATATGTTTGTGGCCCCCACAGCTGCATTGGCCCATGTGTATCCCCAACCGTTGGCGTGGAACATAGGTAAGGTCCATAGGTAGACCGGACGGTTAGGCATAGACCAGTCAAGCAAAGAGTTAACAGTGCTCATGAAAACTGCCCTATGGCTAAGTACAACACCCTTAGGAGATGACGTTGTTCCCGAGGTGTAGTTAAGTACCATAGGGATCCACTCGCTGTTAGGACGGACCCACTTGAACCTCGGGTCTCCTCTCTCCATAAGACCTTCATACGTGTCTAGAAAATCCACGTCAGCGGACGAAGACAATGACATGTTGCGGTCATCTTGGAGGAGGACGAGACGAGGTTTCTCTTTCTTGGGCAAGAGCGAGACAGCTTCGAGGGCTAAAGAACTCGAGTGATGGTCTACGAAGACGAGCTTGGATTCACTGTGACGCAGAAGGACTGAGAGTGCGTTAGCGTCTAAACGCGGGTTGATGTTGTTAAGGACTGCGCCAGACATTGGAACCGCGAACTGAAGCTCGTAGACCGAAGGGACGTTGGGACCAATAACGGAGACGACTTGGCCACGGTTGATTCCGAGGGAAGAGGAAGATAGAGTCGAAGCGATGCGGAGACATCGAGAGTGAGTTTCAGACCAAGTACGGACGGTGGTTGTGTGGAGGAGGGAAGGGGAGTCGCCGTAGACGGAGGCGGCTCGTTCTAAGAAGCCGAGAACAGTGAGAGGAGATGAGTTTGACGGGTGTGGGAGTAAAAGCTCCATAATTGAATTTGTCTAGAGAAACTTTTAACTATAATATGACTAAATGTGTTGAGTTATCACTTTTGATACGGCATTGGTGAAACATATATATTTTGTTCAGATTAGGTTAGGTGAAACAGAAATCATTATCGTGCAGTATTATATTTCGAGGTTGGCTAATACTAGAATTACAAGTAATATACCTTAGCTTCTAGTGGTGGGCCGTGTTATTGTTTGGGATAATCATATTGGAATGCTTCAAAAGTTTGAAGAATTGAAAAGTTTTGATTTTGATGCCTTAGTATGGTCCACACACACACACACAAAGTATTTCTATTTAAGTGTCTAGACAGAAAAAAATATCAAACAAAGAATTAGTAACTTTTCTTTCTTAACTACCGTACGTAATATCGCCATAAGAAGCAAAATGAATTTAATCAATTTTTTAAAAACTTGTATACTTTATATTCTTTCTCTTTGTTTCCTCTGTCAACGACATCATTTGGAAGAAACAATTTGAGTAGAGAAAAAAAAAGAGCAATTGCAGTAACGTGAAAATTATGCACGTCGAAAGAAATGTGAGTTTTAGATTAAGAAAAATAAAAGAAATATTGTATCACCTGAGATGATATTCGTCGATCGCTTGAGAATTTGTAACTTGATCCAAGCTTGCTAACTTGCGGCCGCCGGATAAGCTGCTGAAGTTTCACTTAAGTTGTTAGTTTCCAATTAAGTAGCTTAGTGGAGCCTCGTCTTCTCTCTTTTTAATTTAAATCTCATAATCAGTAGCTTGAAATTTGGGTTTAGTCAGTACAAGAGATCCTAAATAGTTTGCATAAAGAGAAAATTATTATAACAAGACGTGATTGCATATCGTCTGTCGACAAACATACTGAATTGACTCAACGATGTATATTACAATTAATTCTCAAAGGTTGTTGGAGAGTGGAAGTTTGGAAACGCAAGCTATTAATTTAGTTAAATTGAAGTCGTTTTGGTGGCCGTAACTAAATATTTGGATTTCCACTCAATGATTTATCCGAGATATAAGGAATTGCGTAAATGTTTTACTGAGATATCAGATGTATCTTTATTTCGAAGATAGTCAGGAGTCAAGACAGAAATGACATAGTCGGATGTTTATGTAGTAGCTACCAATAATAACTATTAACGAACGTGAACACAATTATGGATGCATGCATGGAATTGGGTATGTATATTAATTATCCCATATTTAGCACTTCTCTTGTATTATTTTCGGTTACCAAACCTCTTTAAATAAAGGTTAAACAAAAGATAGTCTTGAAGTTTAATGTTCTACGTTACACGTATCCATAAGGTTACGGGTTACCTCGTCTATTGAGGTGGACTACCCTAAAAAGGTTCACTGGATATATATTTGGATCGAAAGTGGTATAATAAATTAAAAATGATATTTCTCAAAATTTCCCAACATTGAAATTGTAAAAACACATTTCTACGTACATCTGTTTGAATGGAACCTGATTCCGTAAAAGTATTTGCATCAAGATATCACAAGTGGGTTTACACAATTCCCAATACAAAAAAAATATAAAATAATAAGAAGTTTAGAGAAGAGGTTTATGCTAGTGAACCCGTATCAATACTGTAACGGCATGGCGGCCCGCGATTGATCAAATAATTATTTTTTTTTTAAAGAAAAATCGAAAAAAAATTAAAAAGAACTATAAAATATTATATTTTTGAACCCTAAAAGGAGGTTCACTACTGAATATGCTCTAATACTGTCTACATTTCATATATGGCATTGTAGGAAAAAAAGAGAGATTATGTTCCTCATTCGAACTGGTGACAATGAAATGAGCAAAAATCGCATAAGACGATTGATTTGAGCTAGTCATATGCACTTTATTGCTCCATTCAAAAAGACGCTTGATTCGAGCTACTTTTAATGTGCGTATCAAGTTTCAACAGAAAAATGTAAGAAAGAGGAAACTAAATATCTATGGCAATGCCGCTAATGTTGGAATAACAAATAGGAGATGATTGTACCAAAAAAACACATAATCTATTATTCTTTGATTTTTGTGATACCATGAACCATTATTGGCTTTTTTGCCTTATTGATTCATACCAAGTTTTTAACTCAGAACTTCAGTAGGTGAATGTACTTAGTAGGTTTATTATTATTTTTTGTTTGTTTAGAAATACAATTTAGTCTAATGATATAATCTCATCCATTTTTTTTTATAAACTCTTATAATAAAATAAAGATAATATTATTATTCAATCATTTTTTTTTAAAGCTAGAGATGCTAGTGAGAGCAGCCAAAATCAATGGAACTAACATACCTTACGTTTTGTAACCCCTCAAACCGAGTTACAATATATAATGTTGATTTCGTTATAAATTATTATTTTGTTTCGTTGTTGTTCATGATTGATCATATAACTTTTTTTTTCCAATGTAATTTAACTTTCTAATGTTAATGTTTATTTTTTGTAGTGTTTGGTGCATACCAAGTTTTTAACTTGAAGTCCACTGGTTGAATGTACTAAATTAGTACATTTATATAT
This sequence comes from Sisymbrium irio, assembly GCA_000411075.1. Lineage (NCBI taxonomy): Eukaryota > Viridiplantae > Streptophyta > Magnoliopsida > Brassicales > Brassicaceae > Sisymbrium > Sisymbrium irio. The sequence goes on along the minus strand of KE153676.1, from coordinate 585,250 downwards.
GAAAACACATTAATTAATATTCTTTGATTTTTGTTATACCAATACAATTTAATCTAATGACATCTATGATCATGTATATTCTACTAAGAATATAATTATAAAATATAGAAAATTTCTCAAATTTAAATGATGACATGGAATGATACTTTTGGCTGCTAAAATTTTTATAATCCTATGTAGATATCCTCAATGACATTTAGTCTCAACTTTTATATATTAATAGATAGATATTTAAAAAACTCACAAAAATCAGAAACTTAAACATACTCACAAGACCTAGACCATTCGCTATTGTCTGGTACGACAGTTCCAAGATTCAAATAGAGTCCCAGTTGTGAAGGACCCGGAAAGAATATATAAGATAGAGGACGAACTTCAGGGAGAGACATGATAGTATCGACAGACGCCTTATCAAGCCAATCAGCTTGAGATTTGATGAGCAGATCTTGGATTGCTTCGATCCGAAGGGGTTCAAGGTTTTCTATAGGCGACTGCAAGTTTTAATCCTATGTGGACACCTTCTATCTTATATTTAAAATTGGAAGGTTTTTTAATCTAATATTAAGTTGAGTTATTTGACTAATAGAAATTTATAGATAATTTCTTTTTTCATGTATATTCCATTAATAATATAATTATAAAATATAGAAAATTTCTCAAATTTAAATGATGACATGGAATGATATTATTGGTTGCTAAATTTTTTTTAATCCTATGTGGACATCCTCAATGGCATTTAACCTCAACTTTTATATATTAATAAATAGATATTTTAAACATTAACAAAAATCAGAAACTTAATTTTACTTTCCCTTAATTCTTTGCCATTTTTTTCGTTTTCTCATGTGCATCACCTACCTAACCTGATTATGGGCTTTGTAATATATGTCTGTTTGCCCATTTATGTATGGGCTTTAATATAAAGGTTGCCGACCAAAAAAAAAAGAAAAACCTGAGACGGTAAATCGTGGGACCAGAAAAAGAAAAATCTCCTTTTTTTTCTTGTTGAGGTTTATTGGATCATTGATTTGAAAGAATTTGGATTTTATAAAATTCAAAGGAATTTTTAAAGATTTGAGATTTGAAAAAATACTATATTGATGATTTGGATTTGGATTTGGGATTTAAGCAAATCCTATATTGGGGATTTGCATTTGGAAACTCAGAAACTTCTTCAAGTGTATGAAATCTAGGATTTTGACTCTGACACGTGGAAAACTCTTGCTGTCGATGATCTACACTGGCGAAAACCTTATTCTGCCCTTGGCGTTTCTCTCAAGGGAAACACTTACTGGTGTGCCACAGAAAGGATGGCACGCATACCGCATCGCCTCGGTCACATCATCTGTTTTGATTTTACGAGGGAGAGATTTGGGCCTCTTCTGCCTCTGCCTAAGAATGGGATGCATGGGCTTGTGACTCTGTCTTGCGTTCAAGAAGAGAAGCTTGCGGCTTTATTTTACCACGGCCACCACTATCCCATTGAGATATGGATTACCTCTAAGGTTGTGGCCGACACAGAGATATCGTGGACCAAGCTCTTCACTTTGGAAACGGGTCTACACCCTTCCATTCGGATTCACCTTGTCCGAGCCACTTTCTTCGTTGACGAGGAGAAGAGAGTCGCCCTGGATTTTGACCAAGTCTTGAGTCGCGACTCAGTTATCATCATTGGAGACTCTGGATCCGTTAGAGTAGTGGATCTCGGACAACACACCCAACAAGTTTTGCCACTCATGCGCCCTTATGTTCCTAGTTCAGTGCAAGTCAAGCAACCTGCAAGACGCAAAAGGAAAAGACAACAAGCCTGTTTAGAAAGGCGCCGATACTATCAGAACATGTTGAAGCATCCAATGTTGGAGCCATTTGCCGGAATCGGCAAAAAGACAAAAACCGCAAAGCTAATAAAATGCGGGAACAGGCAGACCAGATGATAAGTCTCAGTTCACAAAGTCTAATTCCATATTTATTTGCTCTTCTCCTCTGTTATTTTAATGTTTTATCAAGAAACAGTTAAAGAAAACAGATGTTGTCAAACAGAGTTTATAACATATGATTATTATATGTACGTATTAAGTTCTTCGACAAAGGCAACACTACTTAGAGATTCTTTTTAGAAAATGATGGACGTTAGAGGAAACTAGAGAATTTAGAACATTCAACATGTTTCATTGTCGCTAGACAGGTGGCTTGAAGGACAAGCTATGTGAGATTCCCAGTAGAGCCTTTGGGAGATCATGTTTTTCCCATCATTCAAGTTGGTAGAATTAAATTGGTTCAATGAACAACATAATTAGTAACACTAGGTCATGTTAGGAGATCCACTCGAAATTGCAAAACCACATAAATACGATACTAGTTGATCGTCACATCACGTATATATTAATACGATATGTATGTAGTTATTTAAACAACACTATTTTATCAGTATATAACTACGATGCAACATCATTTTATCAGTATATATACCACGGTCAAAAACTTATTATCCAACTATCCAAGACTCCAAGTGGAACAACAACACCATCCTTTAGAGTTCGAGCTTCTTTCGGTTTGGTTCTCTTCTTTCGGTTTGGTTCTCTTATTTAAATATAATGCCACATGTAATTAATGATTTGATAGTTCTATTGCTAAAGTTTTGATCTAGGGTTTCGCTTTAACGGGCCATTTTGGGTCCTAGTTTTTTTTATGTTGGGTCAATTGAACCCTGGTTTATATTTGCGACTTTGTCGAAGACATATTAGTTTTAGAAACCTTTTCATTATTATATTATGTTGTCATTTATATTTACTTTGACCCATCAGGGCGGAAAGACTCAGGATCTTCTCCGCAAATGGAAAGGAGTCTAATGGGAAACATGAGTAGAAGTGGCATACAGATGTTAGAATGGTGAAGCTCCTGCATAGTAAAACTATCTCTTACGGATTTTAGCTCGACTACCGATGCATTTGGGACCTGATGAAAATGTACAGGACTGTTGACCAACCTTGTGTTGCCGCGCAAATTTACGGACGGCTGGTACTCTCAGCATCGCTAGCTGTAAGTACATTTTGTATTATAATTTTCTCTTTTTTCTCTTTAACGTGTATTTTCTCCTGTTTTCTCTTCTTACCAAAATTTTTAACTCGAACTCCACTGGTTGAATGTACTAAATTAGTACAATTATACATGAAAACACATCAATTAGTATTCTTTGATACTTGTTATACCAATACAATTTAGTTTAGAGACATACATGTTCATATCATAAGATTTCTTCTCTAATTTCTGAAAAAGATATCTCCATCCACTGCTCTCCTCCTCAGATTAATGAAATTGACATATGAACATCTTCTCAATTCTTATTTGTTGCAACCGGGCCAATTCATTTACAAAAAATTATTTCTAAAACAGTTTAGTCGTTGAAAACCCAATAAACTCAATGTTGGAGCCATTTGCCGGAACCGGCAAAAAGACAAAAACCGCAAAGCTAATAAGATGCGGGAACAGGCAGACCAGATGATTAAAAGTCTCAATTTACAAACTCTAATTCCATATTTATGCTCGGGATTGTTTATTTTCGTTTCTCCATCCTTTTGTTTTTGTAAGCAATAATATAAATCTGCACTCCGCTTTCAGTTTCCCTTCATAGAATTTAGAACATTCAACATGTTTCATTGTCGCTAGACAGGTGGCGTGAAGGACAAGCTATGTGGGATTCCCGCAAGAGCTTTTGTGATGGATTTCTTCTGCCGTGGAAATTCTATTCTCGAAAACCAGTTAATTTCTAGCAGTCCAAGGGTTCCAGAATAAGCAATGGGCAAGAGGAGCTGATGATAAACCCGAAGGAGGTAGAGTGGGGATGTTGTAAGCCCTTCACACCAGTTGCTTGATGTTAGAGGAATCTTGAGGAACTTGGGGAAGAATGGTTACAGGTGCTCGATCACAAACATCTAGCACATATCCCTGAAAGATATAGTCATAGACAAGCACAAGTCATGGATGTTTGACTAAAAGGAGTGAGACTCGAGGTTGAAGGTCTCAAGAGAAGAAGCTGTCATAAGCTTTTAAGAATTCCCAAGACTCACTTGAGTTAGAGGGTTAAGAGTTTCACTAGAGTCTATAACTTAAGTGTCTTTTTACACACGTATGAAGATTAAGCTAGTGAAAGTATAAATGCTTAGATGAGTCTTAACCTTATCTTTTCGTTGGTTTCATTTGTTGAAACAAACAAAAGAAAGTGCGAGAAGATAGACGACATTGTTGTTTGCAGAAGCTCGAGTTTGAATTTATTTAGTGAATTGCTGGTTCAATCCCAGGCCCGGTGAGTATAGCTCTCTCTCTCTCTCACACACACATTGAGAGAGGAGGTGAACACTGGTTAACCAAACTGTATACTTTGTTCTTTTTTTTGCATGTCCATATTTCTTTCTTTCTTCGTTGTTATTGATTCGATTAGACTCCAGCAACAGAGGAGTTAGGTCGCACATGTCCCAAACAATAAAGATACATCAACAATTATGTCCAAAGAAAGAATGGCATGACATTTTAGTCTGGCAATCAACAAAACCAAAGGAAAAATGAAACATAGAAGAATGAGTATATATGTACGGAGCTAAGTTTTAGCTTCACTGAACCAATGCATTCTTTCTATTTAAACCGGTTTCAAGACTTAATTAATAAGGACGCATTACCAATTGAAAAGTAATTAAGCTACTATATATAATCAATCCGAATCTGTTTAACGTAAAAATGGGTGAAAGAAATGATTTAAAAGATAGTTTGACTTCTGATAATGCAGTTAATTAGTTTACAGTAAATTGCATTTCAAGTTGGCTCCTCCGGGTCGATGGAAAGCCAAGAATCGTAGGCCATGACGTGTAATATTTTATATGTACATTAATTCTGTGCCCATAGCCTCATACAATTCGATTTGCATACTTGACACTTTTCAAACTTATAGAAATGATTGCACTTAGATACTATGTTATCGAATTAGATTAATCTAAGAATGCATATCGATCATAGAGCTATTGGATCAAGATTTGAATGTGTGCATTTTCACACCCAAAAAGGAAAAACAAAACGGGTTTATAAGATATATTGTATGAAGATATTGGAGTCGCACGCGGTAAATGAGAGAAGATCCCCAAAAAAAATGTCGGTTACGGTTAGAAGAGGAGAAAGATTAAAGACTTGATAATAAGTTAATATGGTCAATTAGTTACTCCAAAATACATGGAAACAAACCGACCACGTCTCACTGTTTACTTTGCGGAGTAAGCACATCTAGTGATTGTTGTCTTCATTTTCTCCGAAAGCTAATACAATGATGAAAATTTATTAATATGAATCAACACCATCAAAGACTCAACAAGCAAATCAAGAAGATAATGTTCTTTTAATTATATATAATTTATATAAGAAGTACGCCCACTAGATTTGAGGATTTATAGCAATTAGCACTGTCGACATTAGTTCTTACAAGCTTTAATTAGCTCTTTTTTTTGTTCTTCTTCGTATTTAGCTCATATAATATAATATCGAGGAAGATGTTCATACATTGAACTAAGCTGGTTATCTAGAGTAGTCTTTTTGGTTATGAAATTATTTTCTTCTTTCACAGATTTTAAGATGTGTACTTATTTAAAAAGAATGTTATTTAAAATCTTTTCAGTACAAATGTAAAACTAAAACTTACCAAAAAAATTGGTTAAGACATACTTACAAATTTAACGGAATGTATTTTATTACAAATTTTAATATACTACTATGATTTTATTATGGTATTTTCGATAATAATTTCTTTCAACGGGATGTAAGCAGGGCGGGTCTACATGTGTTAAAAGGGTGGCACTTGCCCCCATGAAATTTCTAAATTCTTTATAACAAATTAATAATACATTAAAGCTTTAGTTATGTGCCTCTATTAAAATTATTTTCTACATTCATTTTCTATATTTATGTATTGTTTGCCCCCTATGACAACAAGTATTGCATCCGCCCCTGGTTATGTAACATGCATTTTGATTGACTGATTGATTTAAATAAACTGAGTGCGCATACAATTTGAGGCCACTACTTATTTACCTTATAACTATCAAAGATTTATAATTAAGCTGAGCTTTTAGTCCATAGATTCGACTGCTGCAACATAACAGAGACAGAGATCACTCATCACCATGTGATTCTCTCAATTGTCCTTCAAGACTAGTTAATCCAATAATTTTATCTCTTTTCTTAACTTTTTCTGTTATATATAATAAATTTCTCGCTGATCTTACTTAAACAGTGGCACGGGGGAATGCATTTGGAAAATAAACTATCTACCCTTTTTGTTTTATAAAAAATGAACGATTGTTAACTAACCATTTAATAATACAAACACCACTTCCAAGTGTAGCCCCATGTGATCATGGACGGCTTGCTTTTTATCAATCAGAAAAAAAACTAAAATTATCATAAATAAATTGAAAAGAAAGGGTTATTAATTGTTTGGTATATGTATACATATATAGTATGTATATATAGTTAATTACTATGTGAAGGTTTATAGTGGATGCAGTGACTGTCTGCATGTGAAATAGTGGGAGCAAAACAGATTATTATTTCTTTTCGTTATGCATATATTAAATAATGTATAATCATGGAATGGAAATGTATTAATAATGTCAATAATACTAGCAAACATATAACATAGATCGATATAACAAATCACTATCACAACTACTAGCAAAATCAAATTATTATGAAATGGAGATGTAATATTAATAATGTCAATAATACTAGCAAACATATAACAGAGATCCATTTAACAAACCACGATCATAACTACTAGCAAAATCAAATAATTAAGACCTTTTCTAACTCTGTCACAAGCTAAGCTATGCATGATAATTTACGATCTAGCATGCATACAAAGGACGAAAACATTATACACACACACATGCACCGACATATGAGAGATGTAATTCCATGATTTAAAATTCCGTGTAAGAAACATACTTCAACATATAGTCTTGGAAAAATTATTAGTACGTTGACAAAATAAGAAAATGTTGGTATTTTTTTCCGTATCAAACAATTCTAATACACTTTTTGGTTTAATGTTAAATTTTAATTTTTAACATAATTACAGAAACAACAAGAAATGGAAGACCAGAAACTAATACCGAAAGTAGAGCAAGCGAATACATATTTTCGTTATTAGAATATACATAGTTACTAATTGTAGAACAATTTGTAGAATATACATAGATACTAATTGTAGAATATGTACATAGTATTCGATCCACACACTAGCCCATTCAGCCACTTTTTTTCGCAACTATGATTTGGTTTTCATTGGTTCAGAATGTTAACCTTATCTATGTATATAAAGAAGAATCCAATGTCAAAACCTAAACTGAAAACGATACGGAATAAACAAATTCATATTTGCTACAAAAGTACAACTCCGGAAGTACGTCAGTACATTAACTAACAAACATAAAGATAATTAATTAGTTTAACAGTCAACCACTTCAAGTTTTTTGACATGACCTATTTTCTACCGACTTGACCGTGGCATAAACTATTTTTTTGAACATTAAGAAACATAAACTTTCACCAAATTAGATTGTTAGATCATATGTATGTTGTAATATTGATCTCAACATCTCTTTTGGTAATATTAAAAGATTATTTAAAATTTGTGTATATATAAAAGAAGAGTATTTGTTACCGCGCTTGTGTACAGTCAGACAAAAAGGCATTGAGATTTGGAATGGAGACAACAAAGAGGCATCACCTGCTCATGTGTACAGCAGAGATCGCTGTGCTGTAAAGACAATTATTTCAACTAATAACTTTTTCTGTAACTAAAAATATATTTTGTTAGTTATCTTCTACTATGACGACAAAAAATTATCTTCTACTATTATATCTCGGAGCTTTAGCATAAAAAATAAGTAATATGATATTTCTTCTACCATTGATATATTACTACAAGAAATCCCGCATGTGTTCCCCTTATTTGTCCACGTATACCTCGAAAACAAAAGTCTATGACTTATTTTGGATATAATTCGCAAACCTATTATTACGTTCCACGTTCATAACTCATAAGTTATAAAAGAGGCATTCAATTATATGAAACGCATATCTATGTCTCTTACTTCTTATGCTAACTAATCATGCATGTATGAATCTCATCGTAATCTATAAGGGAAGAGGTATAACTAAGGATAAACTTTAACCAAAAAGGAGGATTAATTAGTCTTATAACCACTACAATTGCTCTTTATTGAAAGAATTCTTTTGTTACAGTACAGATCTCACGATGTTGGACTTTCGCTTATGTTTTGATCTGTAATTCCAAAAAATGTGGTTAGTTTGTGGTCCTAGCTAGACCAGATCGCTTTTGAAAATATCATGAATTTTAACTGTATAATTAAGAAAGTTCTGTTTGATCCATAAACCCTAATTTTATTCCAAAGCAAATTGTTGACTTACTCACTAAATCCATGAAATATTTGGATAATAATAAGTATTACTATTTGGAGTATAAACCTATTTTAGAATTTTATTTTATAAATTAAATGTTTCACGTATAAAAACGTTTCATAACAATTAAATGCGAGAAATCATCCAGAATTATTGAAATTTACTTTCATTGTTTATAAAATAATGAAATATTCTTGTTATTATTTTTTTGCAAGGAAATATTATTCGATGCCATGCAAATACTAAATTACTAGTTTCTATTAGTAGGTGCATGCGTATGTGAATGCCATTGTTATTGTATACGTGTCGTCCATTCATTTGGAAAATAAGAGTAATTGCTTCTTATTGCTAAACTGAAACTAACGGTGAAACCGGTTGCGCGAAAAAGAAAAAACAGTCGGTCAAACGTCAAAGCCTGTCGAGCTCACTAATGCCTAAGGATTACGCAAATGTAAGTCTTTCATCTTTACTAAAAACATATTTTAAAGTCCAGAAGATGGACTAAACTGTAACTGCTTCATGATAATCAAATCTCCTAAACACATCGATTTTCGTGCATCTAACATATTTTAAAATATGAATGTAAGATTCAACGGTATAGTTATGCTTAGCAATAATGAAATAAAAACGAATACTATAACATAGCGTAAAAATGAACAGTTGACATTTTAATCTAATTTTGTTAGAGGAGAAAAATAAAACCCCAAAACGGGAAAATACGGGAGTAGTATAAATACAGGCCTAAGCTTTTCCATAATCCTCACAACTAAATCTAATTACAAAAACAGAGTCAGTGTTTGACTTTCCAAAAACAGAGCCTTTTTGCCCAATACACATCTCGCTCTTTGCGGATCTGAATAATGGCGATTCCTGTGATTGATTTCTCCAAGATCAATGGTGAAGAAAGGGAGAAGACACTCTCTGAAATCGCTAGAGCTTGCGAAGAATGGGGATTTTTCCAGGTTTGGTTCTTTTTTAAAAAAAAACAAAAAAAAATCACAACTTTATCTTTCTCTGTTCTTATGACCTCATCTCTCTGTTTCTATGTGTAGCTGGTGAACCATGGGATTCCTTTGGAGCTTCTGAATAAGGTGAAGAAGCTGAGCTCAGATTGCTACAAAACCGAGAGAGAAGAAGCATTCAAGACCTCAACTCCCGTGAAGTTGCTCAACGAACTGCTTGAGAAAAACTCTGGAGAGAAACTCGAAAGCGTTGACTGGGAAGATGTCTTCACTCTCTTGGACCATAACCAAAACGAATGGCCATCCAACACTTGTGGCCTAAAGTAAAACAAACAGCTTGATCTCTCAAATCACTGCAAACCCATTTTCAAAAATCATACCTTTTTTTTGTTTGTTTGTGTTTCTCAGAGAGACGATGGGAGAATACAGAGAAGAAGTGAGGAAGCTAGCGAGCAAGATGATGGAAGTGATGGATGAGAATTTGGGTTTACCTAAAGGTTACATAAAGAAAGCTTTTAACCAAGGAATGGAAGATGGACAAGAGACAGCTTTCTTTGGAACCAAAGTCAGTCATTACCCACCTTGTCCTCATCCGGAGCTCGTCAATGGCCTTCGTGCTCATACTGACGCAGGGGGTGTCGTCTTGTTGTTCCAAGACGATGAGTACGATGGTCTTCAAGTTTTGAAAGATGGAGAGTGGATCGATGTTCAGCCGCTACCTAACGCCATTGTTATCAACACTGGTGATCAGATTGAAGTTCTTAGCAACGGAAGGTAACATTTTCGCTTTTTAATCCAAGTTTTTTTTTTAGTGTTATTGGGAATGCTAAACTGAACTAAAGGTTGGAGTATTTTTGAATATTATCAAACGAATATTTTATTAATTTGATTTCATCCTACAAATATTCTAGTGCTATTTTGTTTTTCTTTTCTTATAGATATACTGACATTGAACTAAATATAGTACGAATTTGGTTTTGTTTTTTTTTTTGAACACAAATATACATATTGATTAAATTAAAATTGAATTTGGTTTGTCAGATTTTTTTTTAGTTGGGTTTTGTTTGAATTAGACCGGTTTGGTTTGTTCGGAATGAACATTCCTAGTATAGGAATTTTAAGATTTTGGGTTTAGTATTTTAACTGAAAACGGGTTTGGCAGATACAAGAGCGCATGGCACAGGGTGTTGGCAAGGGAAGAAGGAAACCGGAGGTCCATAGCTTCCTTCTACAATCCATCGTACAAGGCGGCCATTGGGCCAGCAGTGGAAGAAGGAAGTGAGACGAAGTATCCAAAGTTTGTGTTTGGAGATTATATGGATGTCTATGCAAACCAGAAGTTCAAGCCCAAGGAGCCTCGTTTTCTAGCTGTAAAGTCTCTCTAAATGTTTTCAACAGTAATATCACTGTCTTATTCTACGCCATGATGTATTTTCTCCTAAGTTATAAATGCCAAATTTAATAATTGATAATTTGGCATATTTTCTTCTGGCTTTGTATTTTGTTTTCGATTTTTTTCATTTTCCATGTCATGTATGATGAATCTTTGTTGTGACTTGTGTTCTTAGTTTTTGAATACAAGTGTGTGCGCGCTTTTCTTCTCTCTGTTGGTAATTTAAAATTATATTGAAAGAACATCACATAAGTAGCCTTGTTATTATTTTGTAGTTTTCAGCATCCGAATGAAGCAATAGAGTCACAAACGTTGTAACTATGGCTGTCTACATATGATTCATGCCGCTGGCCGCTGTTTCTTTAATGAATGTTGTTTTGCAACATTACAAATACATGGTGAATGTTTTTCTCGTCTCTTTTCACACACCACCTCACTCTCATTTCTTCATGTAAAGCTGCTTCGTGTTCTAACTCTATCGATAAGCATCTGCCTTCCTGAAAGATCTTCCTCGTAACTAACAACCTGCAATGTTCTTGTAATTGTTAAGCGGTACAATCACACAATTTAGGCTGTAAAACGCATATATAAGATGGAAGGTATTTCCAGAGTAAGAGTTCATACCTGCGATTCTGTCTGCGTCTCACTAAAGTTTCCGTAAGTGCCTGTAGTTACATCTCCCGGAGGATTGCATGCATCATCATTTTCGAAGACCCTAAAAAAGCACATCAGATTTTAATAGGTATAGATTGTCATATAAGCAGCGCTTAGATTTGAGACAGTCTAGTTTCAGATCATTGCACCATTAGTTTGTTTACACTCTCTTACTATTCGTACTGTCATGCTAAGGTATTATACAAAAATATCAAGTACTATCCATAAATTTAGGATTTGCAATTGACGAATATAAGGCTACCTGTTTATCCAGTGTCTAGACAGGCCAGTGACAGAATGATTCCCGCTGTTGCATTGCTCACTAGTTGAAGAAAGCTGTTTTTCCATCAAGGAGTCAAACTATTCCAAATATTAATAAATCAGGTCAAAAATTTGAATGAGCACACAAATAAGGATACAGTTTTCTCTGAAATCCTCCCACTCCCAGCAGACTTCTGATCTTGAATCTAAATAGATACCAGAGGTAAATACTAGGAATTTATAACTTGGACTAAATAATTGAAGAAAACGGGAATAGTACTCACTTTAAATGTCTGCTCCAACAAATCCTCAATAGTATCAGCCACATCTGGAACTTCACGACCACTTGCTACGTCATTTCCAGAACCAATGCCATCTCCAGACTTTAAAGGGCGAGCAAAGTTACTTGGATGTTCATCCATAGGAAACGCATCATTCTCTTGATTATCACTCACAAGTTTTGCCTTCTTAGACGGAAAACTCTGTTCCCTTCCAATTTCTCCAAGTCTGTTGTCTACCTCACTTTTACGGCACCCATTTTTGCCAGCAAAACTTTGAGTTTTCTCCCTATCTTCAGAGTGGTTTACAAGCAGAGACCCATTGTCTCTTGAAGCCACTGGCACAAACTGTGTATGAAATTGACTTGCCAAGCAATTCCCTGCTTCTCGGTCTTGAGTGGTCAATTCCTTCGGATGATAGTTATCTGGACAAACAACTTGATTCTACACAGAGAGAAAAGCAAACAGGACTATTCGTTAGATTTTAACGATCCCATGTGATAGAAACAAATTCAATAACATAGGCCCACCTGTCTAACACATTCATAAACCCAGTCAGATGTCACGGGAACTATTCCCCACTTGAAAGCTGCCTCATACTTAGGTCCGTAAGCAAATTTGCATAGCAAGTGGGTCACTTTCTTGGTTTGTCTTTCCACAAATTTTGCTCCAAGAACAAAACACAAATTTCTCAAGAGTAATCTGTCCTTCTCTTCATAATGGGAAACACAAAAGCGAAGGCTTTGAAATCCAGGCAAAGGAGTCTCGCAGGGAAGAGGCGAATAGAGGATATGACTACTAACATCAAGTAAACAACCATCCTACATCACCCAAGTTAACAGCTTAGAAAATAAGCCAAAAAAACAAAGCTTGATAAAGATAAAAACGCATAGTAGAAAGTAGAAGATAATGATACAAATCAATTACAATAAAACGCTAATGTAGATAAAAACGGTTTAACCGAATGATGGTATAGCAGTTGAAGACAGTACTCCAACATAAAGGGTATAACCCGTAGATGACTAAGAAGAATAATACCTCTAAACAAGATCGAACCCAGTGACTCGAGACATGAGTAGTTTGGGTAGTCCCAGCACTCCGGAACATACCATGGCATTCAATAGTAAAATGTGTGTTCTTTATAGAAGGATCAGTTACCACCTCTCCCCCTCCTTGATTCACCCATTTCACGATTTCGGGTCGCTGCACAATAAGGTAACACATCAATCAATTGACCTCAGAGATGCATTCTCAGACAAGAAACCAATGCAAGACAGTAAAGCCTAGTCTTCTAACAAGTGCTTACCCTGTCTTCAGCAAAAGAATGTGAGAAACAAAATAGCTTCCCCTTAAATACTGATGACTTCCTTTCTTGCTTGCTCTGACCACTGAATTCACATGAAATTTTCTGTTCTTTGCTTTTATTAGTTACAAGGGAATTAAGTGTTTCTTTTTGCTTGGGTGATACTATTTTTCTTTCCACGTGAATCTCATCTTTCCTCCCAAAGTCCAGCACTGCTTCTATATTCTTTCCCCGCAAAGTTGCTGCCTCATCTGAGGCATTGATACTCCTTGAAGGGGAATGAATCTCATCTTTCCTCCCAAAGTCCAGCACTGCTTCTTTATTCTTTCCCCGCAAAGTTGCTGCCTCATCTGAGGCATTGATACTCCTTGAAGGGGAATGAATCTCATCTTTCCTCCCAAAGTCCAGCACTGCTTCTTTATTCTTTCCCCGCAAAGTTGCTGCCTCATCTGAGGTATTGATACTCCTTGAAGGGGAATCACATGCCATGGTCTGAGGAAAAGTTATTTTACCCTTTTCCATACCTGACGTTTCTGCACGAGCTCCCTTGGTCAAGCATGCAGAATCTGTGACAAAAGCAGGTCAGTTAGAGAAGTAAAATACAATGCATTGATATGTCTTGCTTCATCTTGTATAGATGGAATGTGTCCGAGATAACTAAAAAAAAGTGAAATGGGATAACAACAGACCTCTTGGAAGAATCAGGTTCTGAGCAGTATATATTTTACGAATGGGAATTTCTTTTTTCTCACGATCACAATCTTCAAGCCAACTGGGTGTAACTACTTGAATGACACCAGAAGTTGCAACACTCCTCGCCTCCTTTTTCTCACTGTAGATGAATATTCTATGTAAAGATCATAATGTTACAGAAAATAGCTTATAGAGACCCACCTATCAGAACTCAATCAAAGCTACAATAGAACAGAAAAAAGGGAAAATAATAGAGCACAAAAAATTTACTCTGGCGGTGAAAAGATCGACTTACCTTTCTGAAGGAGTTCCAACAACAATATGTGTCATTCTTTCGCTAAGCATCATATACCGTGATCCACCACCTCTACGGATCAACTTAACAAGTCTACGCATATCAGAAGCTTCAAAACCAAGCAGGAAAATTCTACAATCTGATAAGTATAGGTCATTGTCTTCAGATTCTGAATCCCTGGCAGTACAGCCATCAATATTTTGCTCTTGCAGCTCTGTAGATGGACCTTTACTTGGTTCTTTAGCATGGCTACTGGGATTCATAGATGTGGAAAGACGATTTTGTGAGGCAGATGTTTCTATATCTGACTCTCTAGACTGAGCATAAGAAGCAAATGAGTCTGCCGCAACCGCAGCCGAAGTTGACAGTGACATTGGACATCCAGGAAACTTTTCTTGATTATCATGGTTCCCTAAATCTCTCACCCCTCTACTCAAGGGTATGGAACCCAGAACAGGATACGACTCTTCATTGAGACAAACTGCACATAACAAGGTGACATATGTTACCAGTATCGAATGAATCTGTTAACTTATAGAGAACCGATATACTGATCAGTACGAGAATGTAAAGGGTGTAGAAGCACCAAATGTCACCTCTTCTAGCAATGGACTGCTCAAACCATTTCCGCGTAACAATTTGAATGTGACCCCATTTCCGAGCAACTTTGTATTTGTCACCTTCAGCAGCGTATGCAATGTCAAGGACTCAATTTTTCATTTAAGTTTAAACTACGAAATCTTAAATTTTTGTGCAGAAGGATTCAGGCAACTTTTAAGGCATCTACATTTTAACCATGTAATGGTTAATATTTCAAACTTTAGAGAACCCGAGTATCAGACCTTGACAACTCTTAATTTATCAGCACAACTAAATGCAACCAGAAAATGTGACATATGCTTAGCAAAGTATCAAAATTTGATTCAAAGGATATATCAGCGATCAGATGTGTACACGCCTTTGTTAGCTCCCCAGAGTACCTCCCTCCATATTCTGCAATTAGCTTCTCCATTCCCTTACGCTGGTCTGATAATAAATTACTGATTAACTATTAACAAAGAGCCTGATTCGCACATGTTGAACAAACCAGTTTTCTAACCTGCTGGAATTTTTGTGACACAGATCCTCAATCCAGAAAAGGGAGGAATCTTATATGGTTCCTGCGGAACCACACGGTGCTCATTCCAACACTGATGTAACCAGTTCAGTGCAACTACTGGCTTCTTCTGGACATACACGGCCCACTGCAAGTTCAGAAGAAAAAAAAGAAAAAAATATTTTTTTGCTGTCACGATGAAATAAGGAATGGCTGGTTTTAAACATCTTCCTTAAGAACCTCATCACTTCACTCTACTTGAGAATATAGTAGATAACTATTAGGCCTCAGAGTTACAAGACTGATCCAAAATAATTTCTAAAAAAAAAAGAGGGGTTGTTTCACTTTAAAAACTAAACTTGCAGTGGAACTAAGTGTCATTTACATAATGCCGCTACCATCTAACAATTAACAAATCAGGATCCATGAATAGGAGGGGGACAGCAACTTATAAATTGAGGCCTTCATTACAGGAGCACGTTAAATATTTCCTCACGCTTAAAAGCCTCTCTTCAACTACCGAAGGCACTACGTACTAGTTGAAAAATGTAATACACATATATCCTAGTGTTCATTGGAGTGAAGTAAAATTAAGTGCAAAAAATAGTTTTAGTCTCGTGAGATGCATGAATAGAAACAGCGGTAGTGATATGTTAAATGAAAGCAAAAAACCAGTGATGATAATCTACAGATGTGTGGAGCTTAAGAAGGTAAAAGAATAATTGATGGCAATCTTTGAGCAATAGACCTTGTACTTGGCAGCCAAGACATTCTTCACAATGACGAAGTTGACATCTGAAGAAATTCTGGGAACTAAAAGTCCTCCCATGGAAGTAACCAACTGCTCGATCTTGACCTTGAAAACAATTGCAATCAATCCAATTAGAGGGATGAATCCTTGAAAGCTCTAGACAACTATAGCAACTTTTTGTTATCTCCATTCACATGGACATTGCAAAAGAAGAAGAAGAAGAAGTACCTTCTCATCAATCTGAAAACCAGAAGCAAGAACTTTGAGACCATCCATGGCTAGGCAACAAGTGAATCCCCCTAGTGGCAGAGGTCTTCCCTCTTTGGCACAGGAGAGCACACATTGCGGACCTGCGGCAGATTGTTTGACGAGCACAGAGTCAGTGTGAAGAAAAGTGATAACAAATCTCTCTCAAGTCTCATCTCACCTATTAAGTTACAACGCTTAGCTTTAAGATCCTCGAATTTCTCCTGCGAAATACAAAAATTAGATTTAATCAGAACGTTTGGCAATTGCGGTTAGAGACAAACAGTGAAAAAAGGAATGCGCACGTGATCGGGAGATGCAATGACGTGGAAATCGCGGGGACCGGTCCGGGAGGGATCGCAGCAGAGGAAGATTTCGGCGCCGTTAAGGTTCAAGGTATCGACAAGTGTGTCGAATACTTCAGGAGGCACCAGATTCCGAGACATGAAAACATTTGTCCCTTTGAACAGTTGCGTCGTCTTCATCGCCGCCGGAAACCTAAAACCACGCAATCCTCTCTCTCTCTCTCTCTCTCTAGTCTCTGCCTATACGATTCACTAATAGCTTTGGAGATAATTATAATCCGAGGTGGATTCTCGAGCCCTGAAGCATCGGCGCCGAATCGTCTAGTATCACCGGCGTTGAAGAGGGAAGGAAGAGAGAGAGAGGCTCGAATTGGGGCGCGGGAATGTTCCACTGGTCAGTGAGCTTCATTTTCCATTTCACATTTTGATTTGTATTTGGGCTTATTATTGGGCCTACGTGGAACTTCTTATTGGGCCCACGTGGAAAAATACAAATTTCTTTTTTGTCCCGAGTTTTAAAATCTTATTTGTATTTTTCCTACTCGATCATTTTTAGCTGATAATTACTCGATAATTAAATGCAAAGCAAACCGAGCTTCTTTTTTTAATCTTAATTTGTACAGAGGAGAGAGGACTTGATCTACTTTAAAGAAAATATAATAGAAAAATGATAACTAGAAGAGACAGTAAACCTACAAAGAACAACAAAGGCGAGGCTAGAGCCAGCCTTTGACTACAAAAACCTTAACACAAACTAGACCGTACTACTTAACTTGGCAGGTTCAGGTCTGGGGGAGCCTGTGTCTGTGCCTTGGCCTGTGGATGTGTCTGCTGCTTCAGAGCCAGAGCAAGATTTTTCCCTGTGGGTAGGTTAGATTCTTCTACACCTTTTTCTGTCTTTCTTCTGGCTGCCTTTGCTTCACCTGAAGCGTTGCTAGAGCTTGAGGTTCCCTTTTGTTTCTCATGTTGCTGCGTTGACTTGTCACGGGACGACTCCACTGCAGGTTGAGTGTGGACTAAGGACGTGGTGGTTGCGCTTGGGACAACACCTGTTGTTTTATCTCCAACACCTGAAGCCTTCTCGGGACACGCAGTACCCTCTAATTTTGGTACCGATGGTGTCTGTTTCCTCTTCGTCATCTTCCCTTGATCCTTCAATAAGGAAAGAGCTGATAAATGATCAAAATGAGAGAGATTTGCGAGATCATGGATAAATTCTATGCTAAATGAATCTTTTTCACACCATAAAACCTAGCAATTTAGAAACAAACAAGACGCTATGGCGTAAATACCGTCTCCTTCCCAAGATTTCCATACAACGCTCTTCGCTTTTCCTTTGCCCGGCAAATGGCACGCTTGATCCCATGATTGTCCATCAACCCATATGGCCAGAGTTCAGCTAACTGGAGCAATACAGAAGAAATTCATTTAGGACGCTTTGATAACCAACCTTCAATTATAGGCAAGGTCCAGACTGTGATTTTGAATGAACTTGGAAAGCATATAGACCACGAGTGTCAAAAGATAGAGAACCGGAAAGAAACTTACATTTGCATAAAGCTTTCTGATTTGTGGACCTGAATCTTCATCCAATCCCTAGTATTACCAAAAAAACAGAGCACAAACTAAGTTCACACTTCACTTCTGGGTCTAATAGTTGAAAAAAATTGTTATGTAAGGTTTGCCAAAATGAAAAATCTTCAGTACATCAACGAAGATGTCATATAGATCACACAATTTGTCCTCCAGCGCCGCATCCATGACAACCTTCTTCTTCGTAGGAGGCTTTTCAACTGAGCCAACGTCCTGAAAATCGTCTGATGTTCCAGCTTCTTGATTGGTTGCCTGTAATACAATTTATGTCAGTGCAAAAGAATATTTCATAATATCAGATGTGCCTCAAAGCCTATAAAAGGGACAAACGTGACAAACAACAGATAGACCCTATAGTAGAAAACCAAAAACAAAAGATAAAGTTCTTAGCCTATGGCCAACAATTATCAGAGTAAATTCTGAGTGTTGTGCATTCATTGACAATGGGATGCCTAAGTCCAACAATAGAGACAATAACAAAAATATCAATGTAAAACACCGGATAAGAAGAGAGAGAACCTGGGATTCCATCAACGGAACTTGTGTATTTAACATCTCAATAACTTCATTCTTGATACGTTGAAATCTAGTATCTTTTTCTCGATTTGCAGAGTTGCCGGAATCAATCATGATTTTCAGGTTCCTCTGTAACAGTAAACATTAGTAAACCCTCAGAGCTTTAGCTCCATCTCTAATAAAGCAAATCTTGTTAACTCTTTCCAAAAAGGAAGAGCTTTCGGTTGAAACTTCATATTTTCTAACTACTCTTACGCCTCAGAATCACAACACCATTCCAAAAACAAGTCTCGGTATACAGTACATGGGATACAGGTGATTACCTTCAACGATCTAACCTGTATTAGATGACCCACAATGCTCATGAGACGATTGATTAACTCTCCTGATAGATTCCCTTGGCTCGCTTGCTTCAAAAAAAAAATTTCTGGTCTTGTTCATACATCTGGAAAATTATTACAAAAAAAAGGGACAAGCAGAAGAGTTTGGTTACCGCAATCCTAGCAACTTTAGCAAGCTTCAATTTTACGTCTCTTGGCAATCTCCTCTTCACTGCTTGGGCTGCGGTATCAGCATCTTGATTCTCAGCAGCAGCAGGAGGTCTTGCTGCAATAAAATTGGAGATCATAGTTTGTTAAATAATTAAATTTGTCATGCATGTAGTAAACAAGTGCTTGAACAGTTGAAACTCACATTCAGCGACCACCTTCTCCAATTCCCTGAACGCTTTCTCAAGTGTGGAGGTTTTAGGCCTGACACTTGAACCGCCTTTTTTCTGAATACAGAGAGAGAGGTTATTGATTTAAAAAAACAGATGCTAAATATGCAAGAAAAAAAAAAGGCATGGAAGCGAGTATTAGCCAGGAAGATCAACCAAGAGTCGAGATGAAAACTAGAGCAACAGAACGACAGAAACCACGTTGAATGAGTGTCAGCTTCAGAGCATGACACATATATGACATCTAATATCTCAACTCTCCTGATGAAGTGCTAACATCTTCGCAATTACAGATCAGTGTACAACCTCAAAGCTCAGAGAATCATCATTATTGGGGATGTCGAAGATGAAAGACCCAAATACATGCTTTGTAAAATTCAAGACCAGCTAAATTAAGGACTCGTATATGCTTAAGATAGTTGGAAAGTACTTACAGTTATTTGAATAGACTGCCTGCTTACTGTTGCATTGTCCTGGTCATGCATGCCATTGTTTTCTTTCTGACCGGCTACTGTTGATTTTGCCGAAACATTTGGCCGAGATTTTCCTGGCACGGAATTAGATTGCTGTTGAGCACTTTTGTTGCTGCCCTTCAGATGAAGGGCGCCCGAAGATCCAACTGCCTTTGACTTCGGACTTGTGGTGTTCCTTGGCTGAGGACTCGCTTTATCACTATGCTTCACATTTTCCAAAAACACGGAGTCATTGCCATTTTGCGCTTTCAAAGGAGAAACCGAATCCTGCACTTTCTTTGGATCATTGGACTTTTTCTTTGGAGAGGGTCCAGAAACAGCTGATTGATCCTGGAGTTTCACATTATATAATCAATCATCTGGACTAGAACTCTAAAGATTCAACTTACTTGCAAGCAATGGTACTACCTTTCCCCCAGCCGTTTTAGCCATCTTGGCTTCTTTACTGGATACATCAACAACATCGCCGCAAGGTTTTGCTGACTCTTTCCTTTTCCTTTTCTTTGGTTGCTTATTCGATGTTGTTGTTGTTGACGGTTCACTGTTGTAGAAAGGATACACAACTTAGTAATAAATGGAAGATAGTATAATTATAGAGCAACTGGGAAGCCAGGATCCTATGTATAATCAGAGCCTAAACTGATACGAAACAGTTTGTTGGGTACGCAAACTAATCACTGCGTTTTGGCACTAGCCACGGACATTAGCAGAAAAAGTAGCTAGATTGACCAAAAAGAGAGTATCAAATACTTCTGCCCTGAGCAAAAACTGCATAAACCTCATAGTTTATATCAAATTCTGTTCTCAAATACTCATGCTGGACACTGCCTATTCTCCACAACATATCACCAAATGGAAACAGAACCGCAATATAGTAATGTGACAACATGCAACAATAAGAGGACAAGAAACTTACATCCGTTCTAACTTTCCTCTATTGACAAAAAATCCATCATGTTTAATTGCCGAATTATCAACTTCAAAATACTCATCCTACAATGGAAAAAACAAAGAAAAATATGATGTCTCAGCTATCAAGATACACTTGGATAACATGAGAAAACAATAAGAAACCACATGGAGGATATCTATACGAACCAATTCAACGTCATCGATAAATGAATCTCCAGTGTCATACTCGTCATCGTCGGGAGCACCATCTAACTCCTCCCCATCACTACTATCTCTCCCCTGTTATATATTTGTATACAATTTTGAGAAATTTTTGGAAGAATCAGTGCTAATGCAAGGTCTGAAAACTGGTCTGAGTAAGAAACCAAACACTCATCTAGCTTGTATGGCTAAAAAATAGACAGAATTGTACGAAAAATAGGGAATCATACCATGTAGAGCCTCTCGATCTTCTCTATAACGGCGTTAAAACGATTAGAATGAGGTTGGTCGGCCATTTCACCTTCTGCTGCTGGCCCCTGCATCGGACATATCAAATCATCAGAAAATGATCTGATCCTAAGTACGAGGTTGCAGCAAAGTAAGTAGCAATTCAACCAAATCACATATAATTACTGACCGAGACCAGACAAGAAAATGACTATCAATTGTGATTTTTCTTAGTTTCAAGAGTTTTGCTTATCGAAACCCTAGAAGCAAACCCAATGCCAAGGAGCAGTGACAGCTCCAATTCCTCATATCCACTTGACCAAAAAAACATAGCCGAACCAATAAAGAAATAAAAAATTTCCGACAATCAGGTTTAGACAGTGAGGCTTTGCCCGAATAAACCATAATTGTCCCAACAGCGAATTCAGTTCCCGAATGAGGATTACAAGACAAGGGTTGGTCCGAACGCAAAAGTGTAATACATTTAATGAGTAAATGCATGCAGCAGCTAAAAAAAACTAACCGGTGCAAGGCGAGACTCGAGATTAGGGTTAGCATTAGGAGGCGGGTCGGGCACGGCCGAAACCGACGAACCAATGCCCTTGGTAACCTCCTTCATAAGCTTCTTCCACGAAACATACGTCGTCTCCCCTTGTCGGAGCTCCACCTTAAGTAATTTCCGATCACCGGCAGTCAGAAGTTTCGGCGAGTTCTTGGACGATTCGCCGGAAGTTGAACCGCCATCGGTTTTGGCTTTGGTTTCCCCCATTAGTGAATTGGGTCGGGTCAGAGTTAGACTCTCTGAGGAGAGACCCGGATCGGAGACGACGGGAGTTTGGAGAAGAATCAGGAGCGGAGATTTGGGGGAATTTTTGGTTTGATGTGGAGACTCGAGAGAGATTACAACTGAGAGGAGGAATTTTGTTAGAACGTTGCGCGGGATATACCCAGCAATGACGCTTTGCTTTTTTTTTTTTTTTATCTTTAATGAGAATAACTTTTGTTCCCGAGGGTATTGTGGTCAACTGAGGGAGTCTGCCTTGTGACTTGTGAGTCTCGCGATTCATTCCTGGGATAAGAAGAAATGTGGGCCGTAGCCCGTAGGCCTTGACAACAACAATAAAGTGTATATTTTCTGTGTTGTTTATATTAATATACAGTAATTGAAATATCAATTAATAAAATTTAATTCAAACAAACAAAAAATGGTAAAGAAAGTAAAATGACTGGATAACATCAAATTTGGTATTTTGGTATTCTACTTTATTTCTCATCTCCAACCATAAACACCAAATTCTACACCAAAAAGAATATTATTTATTATTATAATATTAATTTTAAAATACTTTTTATTTTTAATAGTTTTAATAAATAATAAATATTATTAATT
>KE153676.1:480501-549903 GCA_000411075.1 Sisymbrium irio | reverse complement strand
TTATTAATAAAATAATATGTATAGTTAGCATTTATTTTAATTAAATAGAAAACTATTAATATAAAAATACCTGTAAAAAAAAAGAGAAAACTGTCTCTTACATCCCTTTTTTAAAGGACATATACTTATTTTCTTTCTTCTTTTTATTTACTTTTTATATTTTAATAGATCAAGAGATTAGATAAGAGACAGGGTTGATGATGTTCTTATTAGTTTTTTATTTTGGGTTTGATGGTAAAAAAACACTCTTTCTCTTGGGCCTAAAGATTGTCGAGAAATATAATATTTGTTTTGTGTAATATATTGAATACGGCCCAATTTAAGTCCTAATTTATATGCACATCTATGTCCTCACAAATGTATAAAATGTATAGCAAATGTTATTATTATAGATATTAGAGTATAAATTAATGATTTGCATAATTATAATCTGTAGAAATATATTTTGAACTTTAATATTTATATTTAAAATTTTATTATTTTCATTTCGTAATTCACAGTTAAGAAAACTTGAAATTGATATAGATCAACCCTAAAATATTAGAAACAAATCCTACACATAAATGAATGAGAAGCTTTTAAAGCAGATTTTGAAATTTCATATAATTTAAAATTTAAATAATTTATAAATAATATCTTTTAAAATATTGATAGAAAATCAAAATATGAAAAACCCAATTCTATAACATGAAACAGAAAGAAAGAAAAAAAGTTAAAAAAACCCCAATATTTTATTATTTTTAGTATATATTGAATAATTAGCAAAGTTAAACCCAAAAGATTATATTAAAATGTATCTAAATTAACGACGATACACATTAAAATTTAGTTATAATTACTTTGTGTTATGTTTCATGATGTCTGCAGCTAAAATATTAGAAAAAAATCCTATACATAAATGAATGAGAAGCTTTTAAAGCAGATTTGAAATTGCATATAATTTAAATTTTAAATAATTTATAAAGAATATCTTTTAAAATATTGATAGAAAATCAAAATATGAAAAACCCAATTCTATAACATGAAACAGAAAGAAAGAAAAAAGTTTTAAAACCCCCCAATATTTTATTATTTTTAGTATATATTGAATAATTAGCAAAGTTAAATCGAAAAGATTATATTAAAATGTATCTAAATTAACGACGATACACATTAAAATTTAGCTATAATTACTTTGTGTTATGTTTCATGATGTCTGCAGCTAAAATGTTGAATGCTATACAACGCATATATATAAACAAATATCCAATCTTCTGTTAAAAAAAAAATATCCAATCGAGTGTGAGTATATTATGCATACAAGCACAATGTTACAATTCACGTGCATATGGACCAAGAAAACACCAACCTCTAAAATAGAAGGGACAATAAATATAAGCACCAAAATGGTGACACGTAACTAGCCACAAATATTCCAAAGGTCCCATTCATCACAATCTACTGAATTTAAGAACAATTATGTTGTAACCACGATTTTGTCTTCTCTTCTCATTTGTTCGTTCATCAGATAGATTTAATGCAGGCAGAAGCATCTTGATTCATAGTAGGTCCAGATTTATTCACACACACACACACGTATATATAAAATAGAATAAAATGAATCGAGTTTTTTCAAGACTTTCGCCCACGAGTTAGAGAAACATCAACATCATGCATACTGCAGATTTGTTCATATATCGCAGTCATCTGTGTTACTAATTGTTTTGTTCAGTGGAAATAGGTGAATTCATCGACAACGCATCCAGCAATGTAAATAATAAAATACCTGTGTTGATTTTCGAAGCAAAATCGGTATTCACCTGTGATAGGACACAGACTACAATTCTTCTATGCAATTTATGAATTTGAATTTAACATACTTGACACTTACACAATGCTTTGAGAAGTAATTGGAACATTGTTTTTGTAAATACTGTTCTCGTCTAGAAAACTAGGGTTGAAATATATTAGAATTGTTGTCATTAACGAAGAAAACTACAGTGATATGATGATATCCAACTCTTAATTTCTTTTCTTTCTTTAATGGTTTGTGTCAAGAGTAGTATCAAACTGAACGTCGATATATTTTAGACTAATTAATGATTTAATGTTCATAGTCACGTAGTCTTAAATTGTGATTAAAACGAGCGGTTAATAATACACGTGTTTTTATATTTGACGGGTTTTCATTAAAGAGAATCATAAATAAGTTTCATTATTTGCTCACATTTAATTCTATTGAATTGGCCTAACCCTGACATATACATGTAACTCTCCATCGTTTTAATGACATGCGATTTTTATTTGTTGTGTATAGTTAATTTATGGTCATGATTCACGCTCCTTTGCAAAATCATTTTGGTTATGCGAAAATTTAAAATAGTAGTATTTCATTTATCTAATATTGTTTCAACTGTCATAATAGTTCCTAGTTTACGTCCAAAGATTGTCCCCGGAATTGGAAGATATCACCCGTCAGAAATTCGATTTTTATTACTATAAAAAATGTGAAGTGTGTGATCATCTTTTATTTTTATAATAAAAATCGAAGTATCGGCTGCCAAAAATCATGCGAATAATTGGGACGCGGTCTTCCAATGGGATGTATTAATTACGAGTTTACGACACAAGTCGTGATATAATTAGTAAATACAAAAAAAAATGAAAGAGAATGATTGGGTTTAAATCTAAACTAATTGAAGTTAAAGAAATGAGACATGTAAGATCGAGTGGCGTTGTCGTGGTGGAAACAAAAGCCACCAACGAGTAGTCTACGTTTCCTTATCTTCCGGTTAATGTTTTAGACCTCTCAGTTTGTTGGCACTTTCATTCTCATCAATCATGCCAACTGTCAACATTATGGATTAGTTACCAAACAACACCTTGATCTAATTTATAAGATACCTTGTTAGGAATCAAATTCAAAATGAATAATTCATTTCCCCCAAGTAGAATAACAACAATTGAAAGGTACCCCTAGCAATAATCTTTTAATATAATCATAGTTTTGCCTTGAAAATGTGAGAAAAGAGTGAGATTTTGGAGATGGAATAGATAAAGAAAAGGTAGGGTCCATGATTCATCATGAGGTAGACGCTGACGCATGCCTTTCGGATTTAGTTGGCGTGTCGTTTCTCGCTTCTAAAACGGCAGGTATTCCGTTACTATTTCCCCTCCACCACCATAATAACTAACCTTCTTCTTCGGCAATGATGACACACGTAAGCAAATAGAACAAACCATATTCGAGCATGAGGAGCGGCGTTAAGTGACGTTACTAATACTTTAACGCCGTTTTATCTAATTACGTAATTAATGCTGTGTACGTTACATGAGGCAAACCGGTAAGCATGGGAGAAAACGTCTTCAGTTATGATGACGTGAAATATATAGTCGAGATTGACACGTGTAGGTTATATGGGTTGTTGGAGGGATCACATGTGACATGACATGGGAGGTTTTGTCCTTCGGACCGGACATGTTTGAGCCACAAAACGGGCTTACACCGACCCATTTTGGACGAGGCAGAATTTATTGCCCTTTTTAATTTACATATTTCTGTATAAATATTTTGCATTAATTTGTAACGGTTTGTAACCATGTAAACACTGTAATGGCTATTCATTATATTTTAAGATGTGTGTTCTTTTTGGTATTTAAAGAAATTTTCTGTTAATAATGCCACAAAATGTTATATACAACTATGAAAAGAGTATATGGTCGTAATGAAAATAGAGTCAGTACATATGAACATAAAATAATCTGGCACTTTTGGGACACTGGCTTGGATTTTATGCATTTCGTTTGTGAATATACTAAAGAGGAAAAAATAATCTCATTTTTTAAAAAAATTATTATCCATATTTTTGAAGTTTATACTAATCGTTTGTGAAGGTACCTATTCTTTCGTTTTCATATGAGGATAAGTAAATAGTCAAAACTTCAGCTGTAATCTAAAAAAATAGTTTAAAACAAATTTTTATTTCATATATTTATTTTTTATTACCACCAACACTTTTTTATTCTTCGCCATTTATATCTTGGATTCGTTTTTTTTTTTTCTTTACCGTTATAACTGTTCTTTAGTTCTACTCGGATGATCTTTAGTATATAGATTACTTGCATGATTTTTAGTAATATATACAATTAATAAATATTTCAATTGACATAAGTATTTTGTTCGCATGAAAATAGAGTCAGTGCATAACTAAAAATTATAAATATCGTTAAACATGGTTTTATGTTATTATGATTGAATGACAATGTCAAAGTTAGGAAAAATAATAATGATTAAAAAAGAAAGTTGAGTAAAATAGTGTGAAGTAGTAGTAGGGTTAGAAAATCATTTCTAAAAACTGCAAAAAATAAATAAAAAGGGAAATTCTAAGATGGCTGCTCTTGTCTTTCTTTCTGAGGAGCATCAAAAGCAAAACCAAACCTGCGGTTAAAACTTAAGCCTCTCTGCAACTACAGAGAGAGAGAAGAGAGAGAAAGGATCTTGTCCTTGTGTTGGGATTCTCTTACTTATATATAATCATTAACGATGTTCTTTTGTCTTTGGGAAGCACACGTCAGCCAAAAAGGGAACATTTGAATTTGAGACAAACCTCTGCGAGAAATGATAGAAAACGGTGGAGAGAAACAGAGCTATGTGGTGGCAGAAGGAGGAGGAGTTGGCCGTACGATTGTCGTGGGTGTGAAGCTAGACGCGCCGAGTAGAGAGTTACTCACTTGGGCTTTGGTTAAAGTCGCTGAGCCTGGTGATACTGTCATCGCTCTTCATATCCTTGGAAATGGTACAAATGTTTGCTCTTTACATCAAAAAAGCTTTGATTTTTATATCTTCTTTAATACAAATGTTTCGACTTTTTGTGTGTGTGTAGAGATTGTCGATCGAGCAGGGAACTCTTCGCTTCTCTCCTTGGTGAAAACTTTCGACTCTGTCCTTGACGTTTATGAAGGCTTCTGCAATTTAAAACAGGTGACTTGAAACCAAAAGTGTGCAGCTTTTTCAATCTAGAAATGAAAATGTTGAAAGTTTCTCTCTTTTATTAGGTGGATCTGAAGCTGAAGCTATGCCGTGGTAACTCGGCTCGGAAGATCATAGCTCGAGAAGCGAAATCGTTTTGTGCATCCAAAGTTTTAGTTGGAATTTCGAAAAGTCACCACGCCATTCGTTCATCATCATCCGTAGCTAAGTACTTAGCTAAGAAACTACCAAAGGATTGTTGGGTTCACGCTGTGAACAATGGTAAAATCGTGTTTCAGAAAGAAGGGTCTCCATCATCAACCATTAGTCATTCTCAAGGTTTGACCTTTTTTTTTCTTGAAAAAGTTTCAGCTTTTTTTTTTGGGTATCCTTTGGGGTTTTAGTGGTTTGAATTGGGTTTCTGGTTTTTTGTCACAGGAAAGGAAGATGTTCGGAAGAACAATTTGTTGAATGTGCTTCAGAGATCTGTTACGATAAGTACGACTACCAAAGTAGTTAACCTTTGCGAGGAGGTTTCCAAGGAAGATCAATCTTGTGGCCAGAATTTGAAGCAGGCCTTAGAGGCTGCTCGTTTTGAGAATTGTTCGGTTTGTGGTTCGGTTTCTCTGTCTCCAAATGATAAAACTGCTCCTGGAAAGTTATCTGGAGCTTCAGATTTCTGTAAGAGTGAAGATGATGATGTTGAAGAGTGCCACAAAGCAGAGGAGATTGTGTCTGAGAAAGGTCTAGAGGAATCAGGCGGTTCTATAACTATGTTGGTTAAGAAACAGCCTGAACCTATTCCAGGTTGGCCTTTGCTTCGTCGTGCTTTTTCTTCTTCAGGACAGCCTGTTACGACTCATAGGCCTTCGTCAAAACAGATACCGGTGGCTCAATGGGCCTTGAAGCTACCTCCGAGGAACAGTAAGCAGATTGGTTATGACTCTTCTGATGGTAATTTTTCAAGCTTAAACGCAATTGTTCCAGTTGGTATTGACTCTAGCACAACCAAGAAGTCTTCTCCTAACAATAGCCAAAGAAAGCTCCCTGAGGAACTAGAAGGACTTTATGAGAGATTCTCTTCAACTTGCCAGTGTTTCAAGTACAAGGAACTTGTTTCAGTGACATCAGATTTCTCCGCTGGTTTGTTCTTCTACCCTTAATCTGGATGACATGTTTATAGTTCTTTAAGATTTTGAAGTCTCTTGTTATGTAACTAAGAAAAGCATTGTGGTTTCAGATAATTTCATTGGGATAGGAGGCAGTAGCCGGGTTTATAGAGGTTGTTTGTCCAATGGAAGAGAGGTTGCTGTGAAGATTCTCAAGCAAACCGAAGATGTCTTGAATGATTTCGTGGCTGAGATCGAGATTATCACAACGTTACGCCACAAGAACATTATCTCCCTTTTAGGCTTTTGCTTTGAAGACAAGAACCTGCTACTTGTGTACAATTATCTCTCAAGAGGAAGCCTCGAAGAGAACCTCCACGGTACTTTTTAGACAAGCCCTGCCTTTTTTAAGCAACTCTGTGATTCTATTATGATCATGGATGTCAACAAACGCTTGGTTTCAAATTCAGGAAACAAGAAAGATCCGCTTGCATTTCATTGGAGCGAGAGGTATAAAGTAGCTGTGGGAGTGGCAGAGGCATTGGACTATCTGCATAACAGTGCTTCACAACCTGTCATCCACAGAGATGTTAAGTCATCAAACATACTATTATCTAATGATTTTGAGCCACAGGTAAAATACAAATTCTATTGGTTTTTCATCTATCAAATAGGAAAAGTGAAAAAAGAAAGCGAGAATACTGAAAACATTAGTGATCCTTGTTCCCAGCTTTCTGATTTTGGGCTTGCGAGGTGGGCGTCTATATCTACGACTCACATAACTTGCTCGGATGTCGCGGGAACATTTGGGTATGGAAGAATCCTGTTTTTTTTTGGCTGATGTTTTATGAAAATTCTTGTAAAATGTTTTTGTGCTAATCTTCTTTTTTCCTGTTGCAGCTACTTAGCTCCAGAGTACTTCATGTATGGTAAGGTGAATGATAAAATAGATGTGTATGCATTCGGTGTTGTTCTACTCGAGCTACTTTCTGGAAGAAAACCGATTAGCAGCGGATGTCCAAAGGGACAGGAGAGTCTTGTCATGTGGGTATGTGTTTGCTGCATACCCTTTTAACTCATTTAAAACCAAACTTTTTCTCTGCTTTTGTTGAAACAAGACGATGTCATGCACAGGCCAAACCAATTCTAGAAGATGGAAAGTACTCTCAGTTATTAGACCCGAGTTTGCGGGATAACAACTACAATGGTGACCAAATGCAGAGGATGGCGTTAGCTGCTACTCTTTGTATTCGACGTAGTCCTCAAGCTAGACCGAAAATGAGCATTGTAAGTCACGTTTTTTTCTTTAATCCATTCTTGTCATCTATGCAGTTTTCTTAACGAATGTGGATTGATGCAGGTCTTAAAGCTACTTAAAGGCGATGAAGACACGCTCAACTGGGCAATGCAACACGTGACTAGTTCCTCAGATGAATCAGAGATGCTTAAGGATGAGCAGTGTCAAAGATCTAACCTGCAGTCACACCTTAACGTGGCGCTTCTTGATGTTGAAGATGACTCTATCTCCATGGGAAGCTTCGAGCAAGGCGTTTCTGTTGAGGATTATCTTAAAGGCAGGACAAGCCGTTCTTCGAGCTTCGACTGAAACTATTGTTTGTGTATATATATACGGACGGGTAGTGGATTTGTGGGGTTCTTTTTAGCCCTCATTCCTCCCCGATTCAGGGTTGGTTGTAATTGTAGAATTCAATTGTTGGGGGCGTGTGTTTCACAATTTTCATCTTCTTTTGTGTTTTGGGGAAACTTCTTACAATTGTGGTAATAAAACGAGAGAGAGAGAAATGGTTGTAAGCGGAACACATTCTAATAATCAATGTGATTGACATAGTAAGGGTGCTGAAACAAACCACAAATCATTACTATATTGTTCTATTGTAGGTTTTACACAATATAACACTTTTGACACATTTGTTCCTTACATGCATAAGTATTTTCCATATGCATGTTACCATGGTTTTGAGCAGTAGCACAAAAAATAACAATCAACACCTTAATTGATTAGTGTAAAACACGAGCATTACATATCTTTCTGAACTACACTGCGATTAAAGAGTTCCTTATGAAAATTAGAGTAGTTTAAACACTTGAAGTCTTGAAGTCATAAACTACTAATACAACTACCTAAAAGAAGGCTTGAAATAGCAAATACAAACCTTTTAGAATCTCTCAATTTTGCTTCATATCCAATACAAATATATAATTGCAGAGTATTTAGTTTCACTGAAGATGTACTTTAAGGCCTCTGTAGTGCGGCTTTACTTGATGCATACAATATCTTTGCATTCTCTCTTCAGACGTGTTTCATACAGCCACGGTTTGAATGCACCTTCAAGAACTATGTTCTGCAAAAAGAAGGCATAAAAGACATTAATCTATGGTGCAAAACACTCTCACTTTCTCTTTTTTTATATTAACAATAATGCATTCAATGGTGGTAACACGGGAGTTTCATGGCAACAATGCACACACACCAAGACTTGCACATGTTGTAGCCAAAAAAAAGTAATCCACGACATAGACAACTGTACCTCGAAATAGAAGAAAAACCCACGCAATAGGTTCAAAGCTCTAAGATCATCCTTTCCATAACGACAACGACGGAACAAACGCTTGAAATCTGCAGAACCAAATCAAAGTAAACTCATTATGTTTGGCATGTTAGTGGACATCCAGTGGAAAGCAAAGGTAAAACTGAGGGACATGGTGAAGATCCCATAAAAGAAAGTATCACGAATTGAATACATCATCGCTCGCAATAGTCAGATTTACCTGGATACTGGTCAAGATATGAACGTCCCACCTGGTCATCAACATTATATTCGATCTCTCTTCCATCTCGTAATTGCCTAGACCGAGTCACCTGTCTCTTGTGTGATGCCTCATGACAGCGTTGCAAGAACTCAATCTTATCATAGGGTTTTCTGAGAGTTTCCAACAGCTTCTTGCTAAACGAAGAGTTGAATATATTGTCAGGTTCAATACGATCTTCAAGATCCTTGGAAAACATAGCAACAAAAGGAAAAATGACAATAGATCAAGATTAGAAAGAATCAGAAAAGACAGAATATCAAAAGAGAAGTGAGAGAGTGAAGGTACACATACTATCACTTTGCCGTCTTTGTTTGCCTCGAATGGGGAAATGCCTCCATCAGAAAATGGATAATCACTAACTGCAATAATATCAGGATCGGACAAAGGCACTAAATCTTTCTCAGGCTTCACATATGGATCCGGTTCAACGACAGTAATGGAATTTCTCAGATACGCTAAGAAATATTCATAGCTTTTATCTACTAAGGATCGGCTCTCTTCAGTCTCCTTCTTGTGAGCTTTGAAACTGTGAAGTAAGTTGTCTTTGACATAAATTGTAGGCTTTGATTTAACATTGGTCTTGGTCACAGCCTCTCCTTTCTTTCGTTTGATGTCTTTAGTGTTAACCACTGGGAAGGTCTTTGACATCGAGTTATGATCTGCTCTTCCATTTTCTGTCTTCTGTCTCTTTGAAGCTCTGAAAATCGTCTGAGACTTTTCATTTCTCATTGCACTGCTCTCCTCATTCTCCTTCTTGTAGGTTTTGAAACTGGTCTTGGTCACAGAACTCTTCTTTCCTTGTCGGGCATCCTCTTTCTTTCGTTGGCTTTCTTTGGTGTTAACCACTGGGACAATCTTCTCAGCCTGCAGTCTCTTTGAAGCTCTCAAAATTGTCTGAGGCGTTGCCTTTCTCATTGCACTGCTCTCTTCATTCTCCAACTTGCAGGCTTTGAAATTGTTCTTGGGCTTCCTTCCTCGTCGACCAACTTCTTTCTTTTGTTGGGTCTCTTTGACATCATTACTTGTACTAGGCTCTAATTTGACAGTGTTCTTGGTCAGAGCACTCTTCCTTCCTCGTCGAGCAACTTCTTTCTCTTGTATGGTGTCTTTGACATCATTACTTGTGGGCTCTAATTTGACAGTGTTCTTGGTCAGAGCACTCTTCCTTCCTCGTCGAGCAACTTCCTTCTCTTGTTGGATGTCTTTGTCATCATCACTTGTAGGCTCTGATTTGACAGTGTTCTTGGTCAGCGCAATCTTCCTTCCCCGTAGAACGACCTCTTTCCTGAAGACAGGTATCGAATTCGACTTCTGATCTTCTTTACCATTCTCAGTCTTCAACCTCTTTGAAACATCGGAAATCAAAAGAGGAGACTTTGATCTTCTCTTAGCTCTACTCTTCTCAACGTTTACTTCCCTGCCATCAGTTGGTTCATTATCGACATTATACATAATACGCCTTGGAGAAGTGTTGTCCCCATCAAGCATATATGGATGTGGATGGCTTTCCCTAGAGCTCGCCAAGTACTTCTTATATTCCACATCACACTCCACTTCGGAAGCGCACACATCAGCACAAACAATCTGCAGATTGTTTTTGCTGGTTTCACCATCTTCATCGCTAGTGTTAATTGGCTTGTCTGATGCATTCACTTGACCACAACGAGCCAGCAATCTACCCAACGCTATCATTTCCTTCTTCACACTTTTCGTACCGACCTTAGAGATATTGGACCTCCTCATCCTGAAACAAACATTGAACAAAACATGAAGTTGATCGGACACGTCGGATCAGCAGATTTGATTATACAAAATGAGTTCTAACGACATCCAACCCCCCAAGTACTTAACCTAAATACAACATTGACCCAAAAATCAAAACCACCATCACAGTTAATGTTTCACCACAACAGAATGTGGAAAGAGTTTTTTCTTTTTCTTTTGTAATTGTAACTGATGAAAGTAAAGCTATAACACAAACCTCACTTGGATCCTCGTCCTCCGCTAATAGATGTCGATATTTCTAACCGCAGGCAGCTGAAACAACACACATTCCAAGAAAAAAAAACATTCTTAAGTAAATAAAAATGACAACTTTATGGAAGCAAGTTTTGAACTTTTTTCAGAGCAAAATCTCATCTCTTTAAGGATTTTCCGAGCCAAATCAAGACACATTTGGGTGATTAAATATCAATTTCAGAAAAGGGTAATGCTCAAAAATTGAAAGAAACGGTGGAAAAACAAGTTGGCCAACAAAACCCTAGAAGGAAAATCTCATAGAGAACAATTTGAGGAAGCATTCCTGATCTGTACCAATAAACAAAGACCCATTCTTATATCTTAGCAAAAAAATAGCATTAGCTTACTTTAGTCACGAACCACGACCGCTTGGTCCCTTGGCACTTTACTCCGGATTCCTCAGTCACTGTGTAAAACCATAAACGCATGATTCGAAAATACCAGAGCCGTTCCGTTCCGTCACCTTAACTAGACACATACGCGCTTCTTTTTGTTAAAAAGAATAAAATGAAATTTAATTTTCTTCTTAAAGTATATTCTATATGGGCCGTAATGAAGGCTTTTAAATTCAAAAAGGCCCAATGAAGTATCAACATCAGACTTAGTCGTAATATCAACACACATTTTTATGAAAACAAATCATAATTTTTTTGGCTAATGACTATTCTTTTCATTTGATTCCTAATAACTAATGAATGCAAATTGGCAACTTTTACTTAACGATTTTATTTCTATATATATATTTTTTTGGACGAATCAACGATTTTATTTCTATGTAAGTACCTAATTTCTAAATGCACCATTGAAAAAGCACGTGAGTGAGCATGTGGTTATATACGATATCTCTTAAGTCAGCAAAGTCAAAAGACGACCTAACTGAAAAAATCGTACATTTAGATCCTCTCAACTATAAAAATAAAAAGAAATGTGATTTTTTTAACAATATAACCCAATCAGATTCAAGAATAATAACAGAATTTTATTTATTTTCTAAAAAATGAAAGTATAAGATAAGCGTTGATCCACTCGGATCTGAGTATGTTGACCAAACTCAGTAATTTTCCATTTGAGGAATATAAAGACCATAGATAAAGAAGCATATAGGTTTCTACTTTCTAGGTTATAATTAGGTTATTATTAATTAATTAGGTTTTGTTTCTTCTTCTGTTTCATTGCGCCTTCATGCGAGTCGTCGAGTTCCGTACCTTGACTCACTTACCATCAATTTCCTCAACCCCTCATCCACGTGTCTCAACCTCCACCGTCGCCGGCATCTGATCATCAATTGTCCTCACCGCTTTTCTCTTACAAAACAGAGTCCCACTAATCTCTGTTTTTTGTGAGACAACACGATGAAACTGTCGGACGTTAGATTAGACGTAGTGAAGACGCCGAGATTGGTCAAAGTGATTGCCTTTGCACTCTTGTCAGTCACAGCCATCTTCCTCTTCAACCACTTCTCTGATTCCTTCTCTTACCCATCTCTCCTTTTGCCTCTCTCCTCCTCCGACGAAGCTTTTCAGACCAATATAACCTCCGCCGCGGTAGCTCCATCTCCATCTCCTCCGCCTCGTCCTCGTCTCAAGATCTCGCCACCACCGCTTCCACCGACGGTCGTGCGAACGGGGATCATCGACGAGAATGGTGCCATGTCGGACTCGTTCGAGATCGGCGGGTTCGATCCGGACTCCGTAGATGAGCTCAAGTCAAACTCTTCTTCGGAAAGGGATGATAATGAGGATGATGGTAATGGTTCGAAGGTCGGAATTACGATTGACAAGTTCAGTCTGTGTGAGAGAAGGAAGACAGATTACATTCCTTGCTTAGACAACGAGGAAGAGATCAAGAGACTCAACAGTAGCGATAGAGGAGAGAATTACGAGAGACATTGCCCTAAGCAGAGCCTTGATTGCTTGATTCCGCCACCAGACGGGTACAAGAAACCAATCCCATGGCCACAGAGCAGAGACAAGGTGGTATAGTCTGATAAAGTCCCTTCCTTTACTTACTCACAGCCAATGGGTTGAGTTGATTATGTGTCAAGTCACTAGCTTTACTGACTGATGCGTTTCTACTGGCAGGTATGGTTCAATAATGTGCCTCATACACGCTTAGTGGAAGACAAAGGAGGTCAGAATTGGATAAGAAGAGAGAAAGACAAGTTTGTTTTCCCAGGAGGTGGAACTCAATTCATTCATGGAGCTGATCAGTATTTAGACCAAATCTCTCAGGTTTCAGTCCCCTCCATTTTTGTTGTGGACTCATCTGTTTTGGTGCTTGGTTTATCTTATATTCTCTTAGATTGAAATTTGTAGATGATTCCTGGGATTACGTTTGGAACACGCACTCGTGTTGCCTTGGACATTGGCTGCGGTGTGGCGAGCTTCGGTGCCTTTTTGATGCAGCGTAACACGACAACCTTGTCCATAGCACCGAAAGATGTCCACGAGAATCAGATCCAGTTTGCATTGGAACGTGGTGTGCCTGCAATGGTGGCTGTTTTTGCCACACGGAGGTTGTTGTATCCAAGCCAGTCTTTTGAGATGATCCATTGTTCCAGATGCAGAATTAATTGGACACGAGATGGTCAGAATGTCCCCTTCTTTCATTGTTGTTTTTTTGCATCTGCTGTAGTATGTGACTAAAGCGTTTTGTTTGCATGAATTACACAGATGGGATACTTCTTCTTGAAGCTAATAGAATGCTTAGAGCAGGAGGGTACTTTGTTTGGGCAGCACAACCGGTTTACAAACACGAGGATAACTTGCAAGAGCAATGGAAAGGTCCGTGTATTACTTGACAGAACAATATGTCTGCTATGGAGACTTTAACTAATAAATGGGTGTTGTTGCTGCTCTTCAATATATCTTCTTTCAGAAATGGTGGATCTTACGAACCGAATCTGTTGGGAGCTTATCAAGAAAGAGGGATATATTGCTGTGTGGAGGAAGCCACTAAATAATAGTTGCTATGTCAGCCGTGAAGCTGGAGCAAAACCTCCTTTGTGCAGATCCGATGATGATCCCGATGATGTTTGGTACATAAACGTATCTCAAAGTCTGATTCTTATCAGTATTGGGCCTTTTTGCATAGGAATATTCTGTGATAGAATCACCATATTACCAGCTTTTCAATTTGAAACTTTCTAAAAATCTGAGCTTTGTGGTTATGGTTTCCTGTTCCAGGTATGTTGATATGAAACCGTGCATCACTCGTTTACCTGAAAATGGCTATGGGGCTAATGTCTCCACATGGCCTGCACGTCTTCATGATCCGCCAGAGAGGCTACAGAGCATTCAAATGGATGCCTATATATCCCGGAAGGAAATTATGAAGGCAGAGTCAAGATTTTGGTTTGAGGTAGTAGAGAGTTATGTGCGGGTTTTTCGTTGGAAGGAGTTCAAGCTAAGGAATGTTCTTGACATGAAAGCTGGTTTTGGAGGGTAAACCATCAATCACACCTTTTTCTGCTACTGTAATATCGAAGTTTGCTTGATTGTTTATTTCTTGATTTTTGAAGGTTTGCAGCAGCGTTAAACGATCTCGGGCTTGACTGTTGGGTTATGAACGTTGTTCCCATAAGTGGTTTCAACACCTTGCCAGTTATTTATGACCGCGGGCTTGTAGGGACTGTGCACGACTGGTATAGATTGATTTATACCCCCCATCTGCTCTTCTACTTCTAGTCCCACATAACTTGCACATCTAAGCTCTTTACACTTTGCTTTCTCTAGGTGTGAGCCATTTGACACGTACCCAAGAACCTACGACTTAATACATGCTGCATTTCTCTTCTCTGTTGAGAGGAAGAGGTAAAGAAAGATGAAAGCTTTGTATTTGTGTGTCTGTACTGAATTCAAATATAAAGTTTCAGAGACTTGACTAGAGTAATGTGTGGAACATATATAGGTGCAACATGACAAACATTATGGTGGAGATGGACAGAATGCTAAGACCGGGAGGACGTGTTTACATAAGGGATTCATTGTCTTTGATGGAGCAACTTCAACAAGTGGCTAAAGCCATGGGTTGGAGTCCTGGGGTTCATGATACCGGGGAAGGACCTCACGCAAGCGTTAGGATTCTCATTTGCGATAAACGGATGTGAGAAAAGAAACAAGACACGAGAAACGAAGTCCGAAATCGGATGATAAGTCTGCTCAAAGCGATGTAGACGTAGTAGTAACTGACTGATGATTGTATTGTGTTTATTTGTTTGTTGTATAATGAAGAGTGTTCATACACTCGAGCCCATTTTTAACACTTGACAAAGTTGAGAAACAAAGATTTAACACGCTCTAAGTTTGAAGATCGATTACAACCGTTGGATTTCCCAGTTTGAAGATCCCACGGTAGAGACAATACTTGTTTGATCGAAGTATCGCAGGGAATAACTAGTAAAGCGCGTGCACATCACGATCGTCGACTACGTTTGGGTTACTTGCACGTGTCAGTTTTGGCGTCGCAGATTACCGGTTTTGACCGGTGTCAGATCCAAGTTGACTCAAATTATACCGGTTCGAGAGGAGAATCGCGAAAGTTAATTTAAACCAAAAAATGGTTCAAAGATAAGAAGAGAAAGCCGGAGATTTGCAGAGACACCGGCGAGTCTGAGTCTCCGGAGGACCGTAAAATTCGACCCTTTCGCGGGACGCAAATTTCATCATTCCGGTACGGTTTCACTCCTTGTGTCTTTCTCGTTTATTGGTTTTTCGCCAGAATTTTGAATTGCGCCCTTAGCTTCTTTCTGTTGAAGTTGGTTGTTTCTGGGAAATTGTTGGTAGAGAACAAATTTCGTTGCTTTTTGTTTGGCATTGAGAAATGACAAAGTTTTCCTTTTTTTATCTAGTTTAGTGCTGAATCCAAGGCATTATTGTATAAAGTCATGACCTTTGGCTGTGTAAAAGATTGTGAGATGCTGTTTTCTGTATAGTAGGATGACACAAGGAAGAAACCCTAGATCCGGAGTGTGAAGGGGATCAGAAACATTTCGTTTCTTCTTTGCGTTTTAAGATGTTTGTGGACGAGGTGACAAGCAATGGTGGTGAAGGTACTACAGAGAGTAATCAACCTAATGGTTTGCTGAAAATTGATTTACTGAGTAGTTGCGGTGGAGGAGATGGTGCTGTGGCGAATTCTGTTAGTGCAAGTTCCAGAGAGAACAGGAACGTACAAATATACAAGCGGAGAAAACTTGCGAGATCGGTTTCTGAGAGTAAATGTAAAGAAGATGAGATGATTTCTACGGAAGGTGTTAGCCACTCAGGAAGCCGGGTACTTTTCCATTAATTTTCTATTATGATGCCTCTGATTGTGATTGATTTTACCCTGTTTGGAGTAGTTGTAGCTTCTGCAACTTTCGCACACCTCTATTGTTATGTATTTCGTAAATTTGAAACGCACATTAGCTTCTTTTTTAATCTAGTGATGGTTAGTAGGTGCTTCACTAGTGAATGTTGACCTCAATTATGCAGCATGGTGTTGATAGAGCTAGAAAATAAGGGACATCACCTTTCTATCTTTGTGTGGCTATTGTATTGTATTGACGATTTTGCGGGTGGTAGGTAACTATTTTTTCATGTTTTCCATATGACATGGGTGTCTTGTGTGTGTGGTAGCTAGGTTCAGATAATGCTTTGCAAATGATAGAAATTCCCATCAATGTTGTGCTTGTTGAGAGTTGGAGAAATGTTTGCTGCATTGTGCTATCAATCCTGAAATTGGTATCATTATATCCTTGAGGTCAACTCTTGTGGCGATGATTTGCTTTCTCAAGTATCCTCGTAGGACATGCTAGCTCCTTCTTGTTTTGGATTAATGTTTTTATTACATTTATTTTGCGCAGGAGTCTGTCGCTTGTGAATTAAATAATCAAAGGTTCAGCATAGGAACTCATATTACTGGTGAACTCCCCGAGCTTTTAAATCCAGATAAATTGACAAGCGAACCGAAGTATGAGACTGTGACAGCCGGTTGCCAGAATGTTTTGTCTCAAGTTTTGGCTTCAAAGGAGTTTTCATCCCTTAGTAAGTTGTTTTCCGAAAATCTTCAAGGGGTCAAGATTGAAGACTTTACCTGCAGAACTCTGATAGACACCAGGATGCAAGAGGGTGTTTATGAAGGTTCACCTGTGCTCTTTTCAACGGATCTCCAAGAGGTAAGTAATGGAAACTCTGCGTAGTCTAAAGATTATCATGTCTTTCTTATGCTTGTCATTATCAAAATATATGTCATGTTTCGGATGTTGAACTCAAACTCTCAACTTGAAGGAATGTGGTTGTGTTTTCGTGAAGATACTATGCGTTAGATCCAAACTGGACATAGAACTAAACCTAGCTAGTGATTTCAGGTCTGGCAGAAAATACAGGATGTTGGTAACGATATGGCTGTTCTTGCCAGTAGTCTCTTAGAGATTTCAAAGACCTCCTGTACCGAACAGGTGAGGTTCATGCATTAATGAGCTTTTTTAAGATGCTAGTTTATTAATAACTTTATTTTATAAATCCCCTAATATCTCGTTTTTTTCTCTCTCTCAATTCTGGAAGTTGAAGCAGTTCTACACTGGGGAATCGAAGCCTTATCCTAATGTAGAGATCATCAGAAAAGACAGTGTTTATGACTTATGCAAGCTATGTGGAGAGAAGGCAGCGGTGAGAGACTGTTTAGCATGTGATCATTGTGAAGATATGTATCATGTCTCATGTGCACATCCGGGTGGGAAAGGGATGTCGACGAATAGTTGGTATTGTCTAAATTGCACAGCTAATGGAATCGGATCACCTCACGAGAATTGCGTAGTGTGCGAGAGAATGAAAACCGAAAAGATGATTAAGACAGATAACGGATGTGTTGATACGAGTACAGAATGTAAAGAAGATTCAAACGACTCTGAAGAGACTTCAAGCTGCAACATGAATCATGGAGGTGACGGCGCAGAGCTGAAGAGAGATTCTGAACTCTGTAGGACCTGTGGAACAAAAGTGGAGAATGGCGGTGGCAGGTTCATTACATGTGATCACCCTTTTTGTCCACACAAGTATTACCACATCAGGTGTTTGACTTCAAAGCAAATAAAACTACATGGTGTTCGTTGGTACTGCTCGTCGTGCTTATGCAGAAACTGTCTAACTGACAAGGATGATGATAAGATTGTCTTGTGTGATGGATGTGATGATGCGTATCACATCTATTGCATGAGACCTCCATGTGCATCGATTCCAGATGGAGAGTGGTTTTGCACAACTTGTAAAGCTGCAATTCAGAAAGTGCGCAAAGTTCGGAAGGCGTTTGAGAAGAAGATGGGGACTTTGCAGAAACAAAAAGGGATAAAAACTGAGAGCAAACAGCGACGTAAAGGCAAAGGAGAATTGGATAATAGCGTAGGAGGAATGGATATGCTTCTGAACGCAGCTGACACTCTGAAAGATCAAGAACAGATGACTTTCCAGTCCATTAAATGAAGGATTGGATAAGAAAAACCAGGCAGACTATATACAGCTTCTTGTCTCTAAAAATATTTTTCTTTGTTCATTCTTCTTCCTAATTTTCAAGACCTTTAATATTGATTCGCCTCTACGAATTTGAGTTCGGTTCGGAAGTTTGCAGATTTTGCTAATTTTTAACCTTTCTACGATTTAATTATTTGATCAACTGTCTATTGTGATGCTGGTTTTGCACTCTGCTCAAAGTTTAGGAAATGATTTTGACAGACTTGTTATTCTATTTCTTCATTCAGATGTTGAAAAGAATAAGTGCGCGCACACTTAGATTCAAAAACAAAGAACAGTTTTATTAGATTCAAAAACTAAGAACATGTCACAACAAAAGGCTTGTAGTCTGAAGGGAACCCGAGAGATGATCTGCCTGAAGGGAACTCGAGAGATGATCTTCCCTAAATCCTCTGTAAGACTCGGAATTTTGAAACCTTAACTAGGTTGGCTTCAGCTGGAAATTTCTCTTCCCTTCTTTTCAGAAAGAAATTTCCTTCAATCACCTGGTTTCAGCTTCAATTACAACTTTATAACAATCGAAATGTATCCTGAGCCAATCAGAATAAAACCAAACATGTCCAGAAAGGCAGAAACGCTTAGAACCAACTCTTGTGAGACGTACGGTCAATCACACAAAGGCTCATTGACCAAAAGA
This sequence comes from Sisymbrium irio, assembly GCA_000411075.1. Lineage (NCBI taxonomy): Eukaryota > Viridiplantae > Streptophyta > Magnoliopsida > Brassicales > Brassicaceae > Sisymbrium > Sisymbrium irio. The sequence continues at coordinate 530,850 of KE153676.1, read as the reverse complement.
TTCATCTTCTCATTAAGAAACTTGATCACATCTTCTCTACCTTCTTTGAGAAGCAGCTGTCTTAATCTCCCAAACGTCACACCTGATGGTCGAATCCCCATCTCGATCATCTCCTCTAACAAAACACAAGCCATTTGGGTATTACCCTCCTCGCACAACCCGTTAATAAGAACCGCGAACGTATGCATGCTCGGAAAAACGCCTTTCTTTCTCATGTACTTCCACACTTTATCCGCAGTCTCCATCTCTTTCTTTTCACAAAACATCTTTATCATCATCGTGTATGTGTCTGCATCTGGTTCGCACACTCTGATCATCTTCCTAAACACATCAAAAGCTTCATCTTTCTCACCACAATCTATTAGATGGCGTAGAATGATGTTACATGACTTGGAGTTAGGCGTCACACCCTTACTCTCCATCTCTTTCAAAACCCTATACACGTTCTTCATCCTGTTTGCTTTGCAAAATGCACCTATCAATGAATTGAAAACCGCTACATCTGCTTTTATTCCACTTCTTTCCATCTCTAGGAACGTATCAACCGCCTCTTCAAGCCGGTTCTCGGCTCCGCAAGTATGAACAAGCACACTATAAATGAAAGTGGTCGGCTTGCAAATGCTTGGATCCATGCTCCTCACAACGCTAAGAGCTTCGTCGACTCTTCCAGCTTTACAAAAGATATCAACCATTATACTGTAAGTCACTATATCCGGATCACAACCGGCACTGATCATCTCCCGGAAGACCTCTCTTGCCTTTGGCAAGTTTGGTTCTTTGCCCCATCCTTCAAGCAATATGCTATAAGTTTTCGAATCAGGCGTAAACCGGTCTCTCATCTTCTCGAATATCTCCTGCGCTTTCCTCACATTCTTGGATTTACACAAAGCACTCAACAACCCATTGAAAGCCACAAGATTTGGCGGCAAATCGTACTTCTCCATCACATTGAACGCGTATATAGCCTCGTCCACTTTCTGCGCCCTCGCGTACTTCCTCATCACGATACAAAAAGTCTCGATATTTAGCATCTTCTTCTTCTTCATTGAGTTGATGAGATCCCACATGAGCTTGTACTGCCTTATCTTGGCCGTAGACTCGATCATCATGTGGTAGGCACGAACACTGTGCTCGTAATGCCGTTGCTTTTCAGACCACTGGAAGAACCTGTATGCCAACAAACCAGCATTCCTGAATCTGTTGAGAACATCTTCAGCTACTTCCGGTGAAACCCTTAAACCGCTCTGATCTAATGCCGATTCAAGAATCGGTTGCGGAGAGTACATCAATACTTTAGATATGTTCTTTGCCACATCCGCAACATCTATCGCTTGTCCACTACTTGAACTATACAGCTTCGCACACATATTGTTTTTACAAGAGACTCTTGATTGACGGTTGAGAATTCTGACCATCATGTTGAATAGGAACCAGACCACAGTAATAAAGCTGTATTCTTCTAGATAAAAACAAAGAAGCGAGGGAAGACATAAACAAACAACCAAGTTACGTAAACGCGTCAGTGAGGCATTTGGTCGAACAGTTAATGAACATAAATGAAAACAAAAGCCAATATACGCACAACAGAGGTATATAAATAATAATCGTTTACCTTTATAAGAAAAAAAAGTAACCGTAGGTTGTACCTGTATGGATCACGTGGAATCTGTTCTCAGGAGCAGAGGTTTTGCTTCACCGGAGGCCGGATAATAACCCAGTCGGCGACGGACAACGTCGGAGATTGAAGACAAATTGATAAATTGGGCCAAATGTAAAAAGCCCATCACAAAATGAAAAGAAGGCCCAGTAAATTCTAAGGCCTATGTAAAACCTCACGGACAACGTCGGAGACTGAAAATAAATTGAGATAAATTGGGCCACATGTAAAAAGCCCATCTAAAAAATGAAAAGAAGGCCTATGTAAAAGCCCACCAGTAAATGAAAAGAAATCGTCAACTCGCCGCCGAGAAGAAACTTTATATAAAGACTTGTCAAGACGAGGGAAGAGAGAAACACAACTTTAAAAACTAAAAGCTCCTCCGTGTTTGCCGCCGGCTTGGTCGTGGTGATACAGCTAAGATCCTGGATAAAGTTTACGTCTTTTTACTCTTAATACTTGTTTAATTTTTGTCTCGATCAGTAGTGGGCAATGGACGATTTCGCTGTTCTCACGGAGCGTTACGGCTTAAAGCCCCGAGGAAAGTCAGCTCCATTGGCTGACTTGAAGCGATCTGGCTTCAACCGTAACAGTGTAAAAGCGTCCAATAATACAAAGTTTGACTTTTTGAATTCTGGTGGGTTTGACCACTTCTTGGTGTTTGATGACTTGAACAAGTTATCTACCAATAAAGCTGGTAAGAAGACTAAGTCGTAGTTTAATGAAGACTCCAATGCTGGTTACTTGTTTACTGTAATGCCTGAGTCAATATCTTCATTGGAATACGCAGTTGATGATTTATTGGGTGATATGACCGGATACAGTTCTGGGAATTTGGGGGAGAATGAAGATGGTTTTGATGACTTAATCCCTGGATTTGGTGGAAATGGTCAACCGAGTAACAGGTTTGTTTGATAATCTTGAATATGTGTTTAGTTTCTTGTGATTATATTACCCATTATCTTGAGAATTTAAGGTCTGACATGTATTAGTGTAATGGAATGATATTAGTAATTTTCAAGAAACTGAAGCTCATGAAGTAAAGAAACAACACTTCGATTTAGATGATCTTGAAACCCTTTTCATCCCTGAGCTTCGGTCCAGCAGCGTACCAAATGATTCATGGGAGATTCCTAGTGAGAAGAAGCCTGTTGCACCACCACAGTTCCTGGATGACTTTTCTCCACTTTTTGGAGGTATGAATCTATTTTCTCTAGTTATTTAGTTAACTCACAGATAGTTCTAGGACATGTTTCATGCTCAACAGCTGATCCATTTCCTGTAGAATCTGAGGATTTTCCAGGGGAAAGTGACAAAAGAAGACTGGCTAGATGGGAGCGTGAACAAAGAATAAAGAAGCAGCAGGTATGCATTTTCTTTTATTCTTTTGGTGCAACCTTTACTAATAACTGGGAGGAGATATATCCGGACTAATATCTATCAGGTAGGAGTAATATCTATGTACAGTCTATTCGTTGAATCAGTGGAACTTGTACCTAACTATAACTATCAATTTCTAGTTGAGAGTGATATAGTGCTGTTGCTTATATTTTTTAGCTGTTCCCAGATTCTATGTTGTGGTGCTCGATAATTTACTTTAGTATATCTCTTCTTGTATGTAGGCAAAGGCTGTAGCCGATATGAATAACCGTAATCGTCAAATTCAGATTGAACAAGAAGAAAGGAGTGTAAGTGATGCTGTTTTTGAATTGCTGTAACAATTCTTCACTATCATAAGTTTCTTTCAAAACGATTACCTTTCTGGAATTATTGAAAGGGTTTTCATTACATTACTTCTCTTTGGAATTTTAGTTTAAGAAATCCTTTATTTACCCTCCTTGTTGATGTGCTAAGTTCTCTGCTATTGTCTCGTTTTTATCTGGTCACAACATTTAAGTTGTTCTGAAATAACAGATTCATCATTTTTTATGTTCAGAGGATTTCTGAGACCCTTGAAGCTGAGATTAAGCTTTGGGCTGCCGGGAAAGAAGGGAACCTGCGTGCATTGTTATCATCATTGCATCTCGTGAGTTCTCTTCTTAAGAAAATCGTATATCAATTTGCCTCTTCCATTTGTATCTCAGTTTATCCGAGTAAGTTCACTGAGGTTGGCTATTCTGTTCGGCATGGTGGAAGGTACTTTGGCCCGGATGTGGCTGGGAGTCTGTCTCTCTAACCGAGTTGATCACTTCTGTGGCAGTAAAAAAAGTCTATAAAAAGGCAAACCTGTATGTCCATCCTGATAAAGTTCAGCAGAAAGGGGCTCAACAAAAGTATATCGCCGAAAAGGTCTTTAACATTTTACAGGTACTTTCTTTGTAAATTTTCATCCTCTCAAACTTCTCCCGACACCAGTCACGGAAAATGTGATGTGAAATGTTCAATAGCTACCACTTGAGTTTCTGTCTTATTTTTGTTTGAAGAGTTCAGCGTTTAACAGAGGAGCATATAATGCTTTGAATAGAAGCATAAGTCATTTTACACCAAGTTATATTTTAAACTGAAAGGATGAATCTGATCGACTATCTGCTATTGCATCGAACAGGAAGCTTGGAACAAATTCAACAAAGAGGAGCTATCGTAAATATATTGATGAGACGAGCATACTCAATATCGTCTGTTTTTGGCAATTGATTCAGATATTCATTTCTTAACTATGGAAGGCTGATGATACATAAATTATTACTAATCAAGATGAATCCATTTTGGAACTGAAACATCTGTCAAGTCCTTGTTGGAGTAATTTTAATCAAAGACTGCTGTTTGTAATTGGTACTTGCGTTCTTACCAGATTTCTGTTTGTCAAACCTCTTCTATTAGTATATATGAATGTAAATATTTTCTCCTGAAGTCTACAATTCTTGCTATTAGGCTTCATAAGATCTTGTAGCTGAAAGAGAAGAGTACAGAGAAGAAACAATAGCGTTATTTCTTTTATCTATAAAACACAAGCTGATCAGTATTTCCGATTTGCATTTCTTCATTCTCTTGACCGTTCTTGATTCATCCTGTGTGTTTAAAAATGACTGAGAAAGTGTATCAGTAATTGCTTCGAAATGGCTTGTAGGACTTGAGATCGAGAACAACGCCAGCTATCGACCCTGCAGCTGCAGCAATGCTAACTACCAAGCAAGCTGAGCTGAAGACTTGAAGGCAAACCCATTGGGTGCTCCATCTAGGTATCTTCTTCTGCGCAATGTACATTTCCACAGGAAAATACACCGTCAATGGCCAAAACCCGAGTGCCCCGAGCAAACCCACAACGTCATTGAAAAACGGAAGAAGCATTGAGATAAGAGTCGTTATGATCACAAACACTGTCCTCCATATTAACCTGAGTTATTCATTCACACCACACAGAGATCTTTGGTTATAACATAAAGCTGATATTTAACATGTTCAGGAGTCCATAGGTTTGAAGACAAGACTTGTACCTGAAGAAATTCAAACGGAAAGGCTTGAAACCTGGAACAGGGATTTTGATATCTTTAGCAATGAACTCGCTATCAGGGAACCGAATCGAAGCTTGCCTCTCGATGAAAGCAAATAAAGGTTGGCAATAGACTTGGTATGCACCGATGAGATGAACCACAATGGCTGCATTTGCAATGTCAAGAAGCCAATAAGGGTTATAAAATCCGAAACCGGTTAGGAGATTTCCTGGAGACATGTCTCCAAAGGCTGCGTATCCCATACAACCACACAGCATGTAGAACATAGTCGTTACGCTGACGCTCACAAGCGTTGCCTTCTTCATGGTTTTCTCTTCTGATGGTGGTGACTTCACTGTGTCCTGTTTCAGACAAAACAAAAAGCATGAGGATGAGACCATAATGGCTTAAATCATCAAGACTTGTAAAGATGATAGAGTACCTGAATCTCGATGAGAATGATGGAGTAGGAGTAAGCAAAAGCAATGTTTCCAAGAGCTTGGAAGCTTCTCCATATCTTCTGTGTCTCTGTCACAGCTCCTATGCTAATCCCAGTGAGACTTCCATTCACCTTCCCATTTGCTGATGAAACCAAAACAAAAAGAAGAAAATTCCTTTTCCACGTTTAGCACCTATATATATAACTTGTAAAAAAATCTTTAAAAGAGCATAAAAGTGTTTTTTTGTACGGACCAACGACTTGAGCAATGCCGAGAGCGAGACCAGCGGTGGAATAAGTGAAGGACATTACGGCGGCGAGGATAGAGAGCCACCAGAGTTGATCAAAATCTGGAATCTGAGAGAATATAATCTGGACTAGTCCAAAAGCTATCATGTAAGGATTGCTGTTCATGTGACATGGATCTTTCCCTCCATTCTTGTGGAAACAGTTAGATCTCTTAATTGCCCTATTTTTCAAAAAAAAAATATAATATTTTTTTAAAATCAAAATCCATTACCAGTAAAACCTCAAATACGGTAGTTTTAGTGAGAACACTCACATCATGCTTATAGCTGAAGCAATAGTATAGCCAATTGCAACACCAAAGAGATTAAGATATTGAACAATCCCACATAGCTTGACCTTCACGCCACCTAACAAGCGACAATGAAACATGTGTAAATGTTCTAAATGCTCTAATCTCCTCCAACGTCCATCTTTTGTTAAAAAAGAATCTCTTATTCATATATTTTACCTAAGTTTGATCGGACGGCGTCCATGTAAGTGTAGTTCCTCTTGCCGGAGATGGGGTCGCCAGAGCGGTAACAAGCGGCAAGGAGAGTAGAAGTGAAATAAGTGACGACGGAGAAGAGTAACATCACCACCGGTCCGGCAAGCCAACCTAGCTGTGCTGTAGCCCACGCTAGTGACAAAACTCCCGAACCTATCACTGCCGTTATTATGTGTGCACTCGCCGTCCAAACACTCCCTATAAACCAACCAAAACATCTTCAACTTTCTGTTTTTTTCCAACATAACTGAATTTCCAAAAAAAGGGAAATATTGTTACCAGTTCGTTTGATACGGCCGTCGTCGTCAAAGTACTTGGAGCCGCCGGCTTGTGGCATGTCGACGGCGAAAGCTTCTTGCTGGTTTTGAACCATTTTTTGTTTTCTCCTCTTTTTTTTTTCTAATATATTTTTGGTTCGATGTAGGAACTCAAATGCATTAAAAGACAGAAGCTAAGTGTTACGAATTTAATACGTAGATATAATTAATGATGAATTTGTAATCTCTGTTTGGAAAACCTATGTTTTATATAACTGTCAGTTTCTTGGGGTTCTAATTTGAATAAGAAGAGGTGGATGAAGAGAAACTGAAAGCGGAGTGTAGATTTATATACACAGAAATTGGTAAAAGTTTATACCAAAAGAGAAGAAAAAAATTTGGTAAAAAGCTGGTAGGACCTTACTCATGTGTTCTTTAGGAAAATCGGACTCCATGATTTATATGAATAATTCTAAAACGAAACAAAGAAGAGACTATGGGAGTGAATATGAAAGTCCAAGATGCTGCCTTCGTTTTCATGTGGACTTAATGTCATTGTTCAACTTTGAATAACTTTTTTTTTTCTGTACGTGTACAGTTGAAGCTTATTGTTCACTAGATTTTATGAAAGTAAATCACCATTAGATCTACTTAATTCTGTTAAGAACTTCGTTCACAACAATAACGAACTTTAGAAACTTTGATTAGCTAAATACCTTCTAATAGATTTTAGTTATTTGCAATTGCAAACGAGATTTGAGAAAAATAGTAACATATTAGCTCAAATGACATGTTCTTTTAGTCATGTAATGGATTTAGAAAATAAAAGTTTGTTATAACAGTACGCAATTTTTTCATATCTTTTAGATATGATTATTCGAGGGATATTTTGGGTTAAACTTGGAAATCTGAATAGTCTTTTTGTCTTCTTAAGTTTATCTTTATGTAAAGTATTAACGCATCAAGATGTTAAAAGAACATTACCTAGTGCCCACCTTAAATGATGAGTACACACAATCTTGTGAAGATTTCAAAATGCTAACTAAAAAGTGAATAAATATGATCGATTTGATAGTGACATACATATCTCTTACCTAGAATCCGAAAGAATATCACCAGTCCATCATAGAAGCTTCTGCAGGTAACTTATGAGGCGTGTAAGTTATCTTTTCTTCTCAGAATGAAATATTTTGATTACTTTGGCAACTAAACTCATTTTATTGGGTTTTGTTGGAGAAGAAACTGAACTCAGGGTTTCACCACCTATGTAAAATGAATGTTAGGTTATTTTAAAATTCTCTACGATAAAGTTACTACACAAACCTTTATGTCGTTTCATTACTACCATAAGTTTGATTCGTGGGAAAGCAAATCTTCCATAAGGAATTTATATCAAAGTTGTCGTCGACAATAAGTCATTAGTTAGACTAACATTCTATGGAAAATAGTCCAAAATGAATTATATTCATACAAAATAGAATATAATCTTTTAAACTCGGAGTTTGCGTTAAACCGCAAGAACACATTCAAACTGTACTAATCCATCTTAGTGGTAGGTACTACTAGATCTTTACTTTCCATCTGTATACTGGAAAGATGAATTAAAGTAATAATAAAGATCGAGGAGATCAGCAACAAGAATAGGGTTCTTTGGTTTCAGATCGTCCACTTTGAGCAGACATACACGCAGCCATCCTCAATTAAAGAATGAACCAGAAACGCCTTTCATCAATATCAACCCACTTTCTTCAACTTGTTATCTTAATGTATAAGCCTCATTAGATAATAGATACTAAGATTTATAGTTTTTTAATAGTTATCCCTCATCTCAACCCATGAGTTTATCATCTCAACACTTGATTCTCTTTTTTCATTTTCTAGCCGTCGCGATTTATCTGATTCGAAATTAGGGATAGAAGGGCATCGGATTCCTTGCTTACTATTCCCGGTTAAGTTTCGATTTGAGTCTTGAAATATAGTTAGTATTTACTATGTATGATATTACAAAAGTACAGGTTTAGGAATGCTAAAATAATTTAGCAAAATGAATCTTCTTTCAAAGGTTTAAACTCGAACTCCACTACTAGCTAGGGCAAAATCATTTACATGAAAGAATCTAAAACTCTCTGCTTACGGAATATTGACAATTTATGTTTTCATTAATTTTTAATAAACCCGAACATGTTTATTCTAAAATTTTTTGGATTAGATACACGATCAAATAAAATATTTTGTCTTTTTTTTTAAAAAAAAATAAATAATAATAATTAATATGTTCTCATGCGTGTATACAGTGTACATGTACGTAGTTGTTGGTTTCATTTTCTTAGTACAAGAAAAATCTGTATTGTATTGCTAGATCAAGATGACGCACATCATGTTGATTATTAGACATCTGTTAGGCAAGGTTTCAATACTAATTAACTCGAGACAACACTATCATTTAAAAAACTAATTTTCTTTTTCTGATAAGTTAAACAAGTAGCACTATTCTTATTGAAAAGAAAATAAGAATTGTAACTACCACTAGAAGAATCTCATTGTTCTAACTTGTAGCTTTCCGTCATTAATAGACCAACCCACTCCATCACTACAGATATGAATATCGGAAGAGAAAAGTTTATAATAAATCCTCAATAGTTCTTTCACATGGTTTATTGGCTTCCAATAATAAAACTAAAAAAAAAGTTGGTCCACTATAGAAGATATCTTATCGATTGTAATGATCAATGATATACAAAAAAATTAGCAATACAATTATCCTGACAACTCGCATGTAAAATTAATATTATAGAGTGGGTTTCTATTTTCGCTTGTAATAATATAATAGAGACTCTATTAGAGAGTGGATTTAAAGGAATTTGGGCAGGGTAAACCAACTTTGTAATGATTCTTCTTCTTCATTAATGGTTGTAGAGAATTTGTGATTTTTTTATAATAATTCTCAATATTTTATATGGACAAATTATATTTTAAACTGAACCGGATATATATTAACTGGATAAAATATTATTTAGTTTTAAATGATAAAAAAAAGACTGACATTTTGAATTTTGTTATAAATTTTTGTTTGAATTGGTAGCATGCTATGGAGAATATATATTTGTTTCTAAGAGCATTTTCATCCATTAGAGACTCATCTTTTAATTCTGCATAAAAATATATTAATATTTTAATAGATATTAGTAATGAAATTTAATTTTTTTTTTTAAACAAATCAATCACTTATAAAATGACACATGTATATATGGATATCTCATAATTTCTCAAAACTTCTCAAATAAAAATTTTATAAATACTTTTAACACTCTCTCTCTTACTTTTTTAATTTTTATTTTTTTTAATTATAAAATACTCATGTCAGATATCACTAATGAAAGTGCTCTAAAAAAACTAGAACCAAGTCAATGGCAGTGCCGTTACAGTTGAAATGTTTGAACGTTAGTTTGCAATATCATACTAAAATTTATGCTCTCTTAAATTATTCCACACAAAAATAACTTAATTCAATTTTTACGTCATCAAATACAGGTTAGAAAATAATTTACTTTGACTCGATTCCTCGAACTCTCGAAGATATTTTTGCGTTTTGGACGTCATTATTGGTGCTTCGTATTCCACTGTCGACACTTGACAGGCGTTTTTAAAATCGGGAGGTTGAATCGGTTTGATCGTGACCCAAAAGTTTATGCACTTTAGGTTATCACTAAAACCGGCATTAAATAAAAACACCAAGCTCCTTGGCAAATCGGTAAAAATGGGTGAACCGGGTCAACCACTAAACCACTAAACCCCGGTTCTTCTTTTCCTAGAATTACCATTGGTTTTTGAGCTAACTAGCATTTTATTTGGATCGAATTTATAGTAATACGAAGATATTAACTGATATTCATATTGTACGACGATCCATCCTTGCTTTGATTGCCAATTCCTAACATACTACTTGTTTTAGCTTTGATTGTCAATTTTCACCATTCCAAACATACTTCTTATGCCTGTATGTATCAAACTTCTCCAAATTAAAAATCTCTTAATTAGTAAAACAACACGATTACATGAACATTGTTGATTTGTAATGCAGGAAAGGGCGAACGAAATAATTAAGCAGCCCATAGTGGCACGTTCAGTTATTTCTCGTCCTTTTTATGTACTTCACACACACACACACACAAAAACAATACGTCCATCAATATCCATAAAGGAGAACAAAAATGTTAGATGAAAAGGATATTGAAGCAACTAACGTCTTAACTCTAGCTATTTCTTGTAATATGTATACTCGGATATATGAATTACTGGCAGTGAGGGCATGTGTTTAGACCATAAACAAAAAACATAACTTCATTAGGAATGCATGGTTAGACCATAAAAAATAAAATGGTTGATTCAATCTAGCATTTGAATGATTTGTATTATTCAAACATGAATTCCAAAAATCAATTAAAATACATGGAAATACTTTAAATAGTGTATTTAGAAGATTTGTTGTAATTTTAAGAAGATTCGGTGGAGTTTCCAGGGTGTTTTGATTAAATCTCCCCAAATTATATACCTAATACATCTCCCTAATATTTCCATTGAACGTATCATTTGCCTCTATATATAATTCGACTGAAACCATTTAGTTACCCGTAACTTATTTTCTCATCTAAAGGTAAACAAAAGATGAACAAGGTCGAGATGTTGGCAACCATAGGGACATTGTGGTTACTAATGTCTTGTGGATTTCTAACTTCTCCGACATATGCAATGCCAGCCAAATCTTTGTTTTCCGAGATCTATGAATCAAGCTTAACCCAAAACGTGAAGTCAACACCGCAAAGAGATGCACCACCTTCAATAGGTTTCGGAACTTTAATAAAGACTCGTCCGAGTCAACCTTCTGGTCCATCAAAGGGCGGCAATCGCAGATCATCTCCGTTAGGTTCTAGAGGCTTATCACCTAATCAGTTATAACCTTTATCACAATCCATCCTTGCTTGTTTTTTGTAATAGCATTTCACAGTTGAATAAATAGATAAATTAGGTTGTCTCATATCTTTAATTATCGATTCCTATAATTTTATTCTGGTGCAGTGTGGGTGGAATTTATTTTATAAATCGTGTTATGTTCATTACAAGTTATGAAATGAAACAATTCGTGACATTTTATAATCAAGCATAAAATGGACAATCAAATTATTACCATTTCGAGGCAGTTCCAGTTCAGATGGTTGGAGCGCACTTCAACCGTCTTTAACACAAATAAAACACAAAAGACGGTTGGAACCACCACATCCGTATAGCTCAGAACTCTGTTGACATACTTATAAACGAAACTTGCCTTTATATTGATATAACTAGTTTTATATTGATATTAGTAGTATTTTCATCAACATATCTATTGAATGGAATACATTTGTTTGACCCAAATGAGCTTTTATCAACAATATCTACAAGACGAGGAAAAGAAAAGAGAAAAGTACCAAGAAACCCAATCAGAGGAAAAGCTCTTGTGGCAGTGAGGCGGGGCAGAACTTCTTTGCTGCAAACTTGTACTGCCAAAAAGAAAAAAAGAGAACATTTCAAGTATCCTATATGAAACACTAATAATAAAAACAAAACAAATGGAGTGCTTTGTTACTTTGTCTTGACTGTACTTCTTTCTGACTGACACTACATCGGGGCTCTCATGACAAATCTGAAGAAGATCCTTAACGCATGCTTCCAAATGTTTAGCCCTGTACGATGTGTAATGCTCTAACGTAGAGCTCTGCAAACCCCCCCAAATATTATTAGAACACTGAGTTGAACAAGCTACGTTCTCGAGAAAATAGGAATGTAAATACAGTTTCTTTGTCGTACCCATGGTTTTCTTGAAGGGTGTTGTATGCATTGTGCCAAGAAAACCGCAGAGGCTGCAACAAGTGATGGAGCGTAGCGAAGCATAGCGTAATCTAAGAGAGATAATTCGCTGAGATAGCTCGCTAGAGACTCAAGCAGCAGTGATGGGACCTAATAGAAAGCAATGACCAGTTAGAAACGTATACGAAACACCACCAACTGAGTAAAGAGCTCATCTTCAAATGTCATATAACACTATACCTCCGTTTTGCCTTGAGCAGCACGAACAAATCTCCTAATTAACCACCATTTTTTACAAGTCCATATTAGAAGGGAACCACAAAAAAGAAGGGATGATTGAAGTAACATCATCAATCGAACCAGAAACTACCTTAGGAAACATTTTACTGTTGGAGTTGTTAATTCGAACTTCAAGTAATTCAGAACAGAAGACTCCATCTCCAGAAGCTGTGACAAACATTTGAGTTTATGTATTTCACTATTACTGGCATATCAAAGCCACAAGAAGAAGAGTTTTCAACGGAAGAACAAAGCACAAACCTCGTTTCTGGAGTATGTGTTATCAGTGATGTAACAGAAACTCTCCACTTCGGGCACACACACTTCCTCATATTTTCTGGAAATTCAGTATGTCCACTAGTTAAAATTTGCGAACTTCTGAAGAAGCCGAAGCATGAAACTTCAAATGTAAATTTACAGATTTCTTACGCTGCTATCATCATGCATGAAACACCAAGTAGCTGCAGGTTTTGCTTGCTAATGACATTGCCTGAAAGATACCGGTCTACACAGTTGACTGCCAAATACAACGTCTCGGGCAAAAGCCTATACTCTTCAGCAACCTGTAGTTTTACGAAGATTGTGTATATAAACGTCTTATATCTGTTATGACACTTGTTGACTCATCAATCTAGACTAAATGCCTTGCTTTAATGAACCAAGATTCATCGAAATCTTACCTCCACAAGCCAGTCAATGAGTACAGTACGCATGCTAGCGTTGATGTTTGACTGAATCCTCTCCATGTAATCAAGAGCCGGCCTTTTCTTAACCTGCAGAAAATAACAAGCGAGTTAAGAAACAGAGCAAGTTGGTATGAGGACCGTGTCAGGGAAAGTTTTCCAACCTCAGAGGAACGCAAATGGTCGTAGATATCGCTAGCAAAGACACCACAAAGCTGTGGATCAACCAAGTTACTATCAATGTTATCAATCTCATCATCATTTCCCAAATCTGACTCTGCATACTTCGTGAGATCAATACTGCTGTCGACCATATGCTCAACTTTGGAGATCGACTGGTCTGCATCGAAGGATGAACCTTGAGATGAAGGTTGAAGTTTATCATTCCGCTGACGCAATTCGATGTCTTCGTAAGGTACGATTATGTTTGATTTCGGAGTTGGCTTTGGAGGTAAACCGCTATCGAGAATTCCCAATTTCCAATTACGAGATAAAGAAAGTTTCTGTGCTTTCTTTGATTGGCCGATCTTATTCGAACAATGCACCTTCATCAATCAAACATGTAACATACGGAATCAAATTCGAGGATAAACCCTAAAACTAAGTTTCTTTGAAAAGGCGAAAGAAGAAGAAGAGTTGGCTTACGAGAGTAGACGACGGAGCGGAAATTCGAGATCCACTCTTCTGGTTTGTGATGTCGCCGAGGGGATTACGGCGGTTCTTAACGTCTCCGAGTGGGGCTCGAGTCTTGCCTCCGTTCGGCCGAGAAACCGGATTCTCCTTGGATAGATTCCCCGATGAAGACGAGGAAGACATTGTTGTTGACGAGGAAATGAAAGATCTCCGATTCGGCGTCGTCGTTCGTTCTCCAGTCTGATGATTTTAGGGTTTCTCTTCTGCAAGAGAGAAAAGATCTTGGAGCGAGAGAAAGAAGAAGAAGATGAGGAACAACGGAGAAGAATATATTTTTATTTATTAAATAAAGTAGTGAATCAATCCTGGCCGTCAGTTGAAGTCAAAAACCGTTACGACTTTACGAGATTGATCAAATCGATGGGTCCCACCTATTATTGAGCGCGAAACTTTTATATACACCAAAACCTTTGGGCTAAAGCATTCGTAAACCTTTTCCGTGAGGAGAGAGTTTTAAACAATAGCGGGGAAAAATATCTTAGTAAGTAGTCTATGGAGACCGTTCCATGTATAATGTAATTATGAAATGTTGAGAAGGTTTACGATGCAATTTATATTCCAAACGTTCAATTTATATTGTTTTGAATATAAATTGAGATTTTGAAATGTTGGATTAGAAGTAACCTAGATGATGAGTTTGATTCCAAAGTGCCGTTTTTTTTTTTTTAGTTTATTAATTGTGGGTGAATATGCGATTGATTTTGTTTGTTGATCTGTGGGAGACTTAGGTACTTCAAGTACGGCACATAATTGGAATTTTTTTGAGGGTGACGCGGTAGATGAGAGACTGCTTTCAAGAGATGTGTTGTTGTCTGAATTCTGATGAAGTATATAGTTATCATTCATGATCAAAAGAATCTGTTAATCCGTTTCTGTTCGTTCCCTATATACCGTTTAAAAGATCTTATAATCTACATTTCTTGATGCGTTAAGCCTTAAAGTGTACTGGACGTGGCGAGCATTACAATTTTATCAATATGAAGCTCCACTTGTAGATTCCATTGTGGTCGTTTGAAGTTTGGTTTGACCTTTATGTGACAGGTATCATCATCATGCCTTTGTCCAGTTTCTAAGACTAAATTGGAATCTTTTGCAGACAGGACAAAAGTGTTAAGTGGTTATCCCTTTTGCGTTTCATGTAGGGAAAAACACCATTGATCATTTCAAAGTTTGAAATTTAATTACCCCAACAATTTTTCTTTTTGGTTTGGTTTCATTTTTTCCTTATCACGTCTAAATCATGAAAGACCGCGTGCTGTAACTATTTTAGAGCACTTGAATACTTGATATTAGATATCTTTGTAGCCTTTTATTTCTGTCGACCCGTTATTATTATACGTACATAAGAGTCATAGAGATCACAAAGTCATGAAAGTTAAAAGTCATAGAGATTATTATACTTTGTGCTGTATGCCAAAAACTAAAATAAGCAGTTTTCAGATATGTTTAGCTAAAAGTTAAATACTTTGTGGGACTGGTCTTTCTCTTCATAGTAGCCTGCAGGTCTCTTGGCCTAGATTAAAAGATGCAAATTCTTTATTTTTATTTTTGTGTGTGGGTATTGTATAATCTCAATTTTGAAAATTTGAATATATTATTAATATATATGGTGACCATTTATACAATAGAAAAGTTACGCTAATGGTGGGGACAAATAGAAACAAGTCAAATACACAGATAAACTTCTCTAATCTCTCCCGCCACCCACCTCTATCTTCCTCTAATCTCGCCTCTCATCTCTCTTTCTCTCTCCTATCTCATGTTTTGTCCTCATATAAACTCAACTCTTAATCCAAAATTAAGTCATCTCTCTCTCTCTGTCTCACTGTCTATCTGATTTTGTCTAGTCTCCAACTCTCTTCTCGTGACCGAAAAAACAAAAGCAAAATATGGCCATTGTTGACGTTGATGATTCTTTCAAGAGACCAGGAACTGTACCTTTCAGCTGGGAGATCCGACCCGGTGTACCCAAGACCCGACTTTCTCAACCCGGTAACACACCTCTTGTTCAGCCTCCCAAGAAACTCTCTCCTCTCCGTTTAAAACCATTGTTGTCACACTCTCAGCCGCTTCTCCCGCCAGCGTTATCTCCACCGTCGTCTTCTTTCATCTCAAACTCCAAGAGCCGTCCTTTATCTCCTCTCACTCCTTCCTTCTCTACTCCATCGAAGCTCAAACCACCACCACCGTCTCAGTCTATATTCTACTCTCCGGGACCTTCTTTCCGTTCGTCCCCTCGTGCTTTCTCCGAGCGTTGGCAGCTCAACCGCCCTAACCGGGTCAGACTCGGATCCGGATCCGAATCCGAATCCAGACACGACCTTGGTTTTGTCGGACTCGGGTGTTTCCCTACGCCTAAGTTTAGGTTGAGGAAGACCAAAAGCGGTGGTCGGAGAAAAACCGGGTCGAGGTCGGACCGTGATTACTGCTCCGATTTGGAGACCATGTCGCCGTGGACTGTTTCTAGCCGGAGATCAGTTTCCCCGAGATGGGACTCGCCCAAGTCGTCCTTCTCTTCGCTCCGATTCTCGCCGAGACTCGTCAACGAAGCTGAATGGGTCGGGTTTGGGCTTTTTTAAGCTTATTTTATTAAAATGGGTCGTGATTGGTTCCTTTTAGCCATCCGATTCCGAACCAACAAAAAGCCTCAAATTAAAGTAAATCTTTGGGCTAGAATGTAATACTCTAAAATTTAGGGCCCTCTCTAAATGTCAATAGAGTTTTCACATCTCTGTAATATGTTAGATTGTGGATGTATCCAAAATTTTGAAGTTTTGTGTGTGGGAGGGAAGAGAGAATGTAAAAGATGTGAAAGTGAAATTAAAGTTTTCTTTATAAAAAGGGGCGATGCGGTAATTAATTACAACTTCTCTGATCAATAAGTGAAGGGCCGAATCAATTCATTCAAAACTTACAGGGCTAAATGGAATTTTTTTTAAAAGTACAGGGCTTTGTATTTATACTACAACTAAAATTCGAAGTTCGGACATTTTGTCATAGTTTCAGAACACCATGAAACCGTCGCAACCGCTAAGCAACCGCATAATCGATCAGCTCGTCGCGGCCATGATTCAGAACCGCCCATTTGACACCGTCCTCGCATCTTCAACGGTCGCTACTCCATGGACTCATCAGCTCGTCTCGGATGTACTCCGCTCTATCCCCAAGTTCTTCTTCATCTCCCCACGATCCATCGGTCGGCAAAAAGGTTTCCGTCATCGGTCACCGTTAAAGCAGAGAAACCTCCGTGAGGAATCCGTACGACGTTTTTCTGAAGTCCTAGTTCTGGGTCCCGGCGCGTATATGGATCCTAAGAAAGTATCTCTCGGTGTGCAGAAAGCAACGGAGTTCTTCTTTTGGGTCGAGACGCATTTCGGTTTCGATCATAACGAGCTCACTTGCAGAGATATGGCATGTTTGTTTGCCAAAGGCAATGACGTTAAGGGTCTCTGGAATTTTCTCAGGCAAGTCTCTAGACGAGAAAACGGACAAAATGTTGTCACCACAGCGTCTATAACCTGTTTGATGAAATGCTTAGGAGAAGAAGGTTTTGCGAAAGAGGCATTAGCTACCTTTTATAGGATGAAAGAATACCATTGCAAACCTGATGTTTACGCTTACAATACAATAATCAACGCTCTTTGCCGAGTAGGGAATTTCAAAAAGGCTCGATTTCTGTTGGATCAGATGCAATTACCGGGTTTTCGATACCCTCCAGATACCTATACTTACACCATTTTGATAAGCTCATACTGTAAATATGGGATGCAAACCGGATGCAGAAAGGCGATAAGGAGGAGAATGTGGGAGGCTAACCGAATGTTTAGAGAAATGCTGTTCAGAGGGTTTGTACCCGATGTAGTGACTTACAATTGCTTGATCGATGGATGCTGCAAAACAAACCGGATTGGTCGGGCTTTGGAGCTGTTTGAAGATATGAAGAAGAGAGGGTGTGTACCGAACCAGGTGACGTATAATTCTTTCATACGGTATTATAGTGTCACTAATGAGATAGAGCGTGCAATAGAAATGATGAGAACAATGAGGAAGATGGGTCACGGTGTACCTGGTTCAAGCACGTACACACCGCTGATACACGCTCTTGTTGAGACCAGGAGAGCGGCCGAGGCTCGGGATATGGTGGTGGAGATGGTGGAGGCCGGGTTGGTGCCGAGAGAGTATACATATAAATTGGTGTCGGATGCTCTGAGCTCAGAAGGAATGGCGGGTACACTTGATGAAGAGCTGCATAAGAAAATGAGAGAAGGAATAGAACAGAGATATAGAAGAGCCATGAAGATCAAACCGGTCATGGCTCGAAAAGAGGTTGTCCGAAAATCGGATATTCATGAGATCCATGTGAATCAAAATTCTGCAATGGAGGAAATCTGACAGATGAATATTTCCTGCTCGATTTTGCAAGGTGTTCATGATGCATTAGATACTTTGATTGAAACACTGATTATTTAGGTTTGGTTTAAGTCGGAGCCACCAGAAGATCTACCAGAGTCTGATTGTTGGCGGCTGCACTGATTTGAGTACTTACTATTCAGATATTCCTCGGACGTTTTTGCCTATGGAACTCAAACCTTGTATTGTGGTTTTGTAATTCATTAATACTTTTGTTACTTGTTCATAGTACAAAAGGAAGAGAAATCTATACGAAAAGTTTTGCAATCTCATGAGCATTGAGCATGAACAAGGAGGGATTTAACAGCGTGTGGACATGAATCACCACCAAATGTTTTGCTCCATACTGGTACAGAACACCTACTTTTGCTCAGACAAGCCTGCACAAAGTCACAAGAAAATCTTGTTTGCCCTTTTACGATTTCATCAACCAGAAAGCATTTACAGGGACAATAGTAACTTACCTTCTGTATAACAGCTAAAGAGTTGGGTGAGTGACAGCTTCCAACAGAATGACTCCAACAGTTTCCATTTGGAGAACCAAAGCTTGCAAATAATACCTTTGAAATTTTCCTGCCATAAGGACACTGGAGCTGAACCTTAGGCCTCCTGTCATACCGGTATTTTAGATGCCTGTGTTCATGTCGGTTGTGGCTTTTTCTTCTCAAAGAGACCACAGGAGGAGGATGTGAGTTGGACACATGACCACAGACTTCGGTGACTGACATAGTGTCTATAGTTATACCAAGAGGATTCCCTTCTCTTTCTTCTTCCAAAATGACTAGTAGGTTATTATTGGGTTTAAGAAAAGATCTCGGTATATGGTACCTTAAATGGGAGAACATTCAAAAAATTACTTCAAATTAATATACGAAGGTTATTCAAATAGGAAAGTTAGGAGAGTTCGGAGAGTCAGCAATACCATACCATATCTGAGAAGGACTTCCCTTGGTAGTATGAAATGAGACCCAGTACCGACCAATACTCTGGCCATTCACCCAAGCTTCCCCTTTTCCCATTGATCCCAAGTTCAAGGCCACAGGATCTTTCCCCTCTGGTGTGTCAAATGAGGCCTATAGATATAATGATACCTGAGAGATTGAAGTTTGAGTAATATATATATTGACCTAGTACTATTTTGTTTTTCCAATACCTTGTACCAAGTTAGAGGCTGACTTTTGGAGTCTGTGTACTGCTTCCACTGAACTGTGGCGGCCCCATGATCTGTGTAAACAAGTACTTTCTCCCCATGCAGCCCAACCTCCGCAACGATTTTGAGCCAGTGTCAGTTAACATGAAGGAGATAAGTTCTGTTGAAGAATCAAACTCAGAAGTTTTACCTGATATCCCCAGGCATATTTGTTGAAATACAGTGCATGTTTACCATTCCAAATCTTTACGCTCCGTGATCCACCAACTCTCCTTTCTAGATGTGCTCCTGAATTCTGTGTTCCGAAGAAAAACGACTTCAGAAAAAATGTACTCACGATGGTTTTTTGATACTTGCTAAAGATTCTCATGTAGAAGTGCTCTGTTTGGAGCAAATGATTCAATAATTTCAGAAGAAGATTGGGGCTCACCGGCAATCCTACCATGACGCTGAGTAACGCGATGCTATTTGTGCCATTAATCAATGACAAATTTTTCTCTAGCAAAAATCTCTGCGCTTTGAAAGCTCCGTGCATAGAACCTAAAATGAACTCAAATATAGAAGCTTTTAAATAAAATGGCGATGATAATTGCTATATAAAATTAACAAAAAAACCTTTAAGCTTGAGTAGGATTCCGAGATACAAAAGCATACCTATGAATATCCCATTAACAAATGCGTGTAGAACATGTCCAATGTGTTTGACTTTAAGAATTGCTGCAGCTCCTTCAGGTTGTTGAAACCTGTATTGCAAAAGAAACATAATAACTTCTTGAATCTCCAATCAGCCTAGCATATACTACTTATCCTAACTAATGCTGTATGGTCTTTTAAGATAAAATAAGCTTTACCTGAATATTTGCCACAGGTAATCAGAAGTATCTTGTGTTGTATTCATGTGTTCAAGCAAGTAGTCTGATCTGATTGGCGTCTCACTGAAACTCGGGACAGTTTCTGTATACTCCTCCCACATGTGAGGAGAAGACAGATTTTGTCTTGGCTCCCTCGTTCTCGTGCTGTATTGCGCATTAACCTATCCACACCAGAAAATATGAATGAATGCATCACAAAAAAGCTTCATGAATGATAGTCTTGATGTATGAGCTTACCTTGGCAGTATTGAAGGCTACATTCTTGCAGTCTGGAAGGATACTTATAGATTTTGGAGACAGAATGTATGAAGAATTAAGAAAATGCACTGTAGACGCGAATTTGTCTTGGTTCATAAGTAAGGCAGCGCATACGTCCCCATTCTTCCCAAACACAAAAGCCTGTTGAATAAGACATAAACAACACTGCTACAACATTCTTCATGATATCAAACAGGTGCAGATACTATTGAATTTTTCTTACAGTTTGCAGCTTCCCCAACGATATTGTACTACGCAGTCCAGAAAGTAGAGGCTTTTCACACAACTTAACTGCAGCATGTAATTCCTTAAGGTGTCCCCATTTTGGTTGCCGAAGTAACCCTGGAGCACCAACCTTGTTGTTATACTTTCAGATCAAAGTTTAATATTTGGGGTTTGAAATATTACCATATTCATCAAGTGGAGCCTGATCATAATAACTGGTGATTACGAACTGTGAAGCATTTCTTCCGAAATTTGTTCCTCCGTGATACTAGAACAAGATACGGCATCAATTCAACATTCATTTCCGCATAACTTGTATATTCAATATAAAAACAGAGATTGAGACTGGAAAAAGTACCATGTAGTAGTTTATGAAACTTCCATTCTTTGCGATGAATAGAGCAACCTGAAACGCTATATCCTCAGCTGACCTTATCAATGGTTCCTCACCAAATGTTTGATAACTATACAAAAAGAGCAGCTTAAAGTCAATATTAATCTGGGGACTAGGAAGTAGACAGCAATATAGTGAATTTGAATGGAGGCCATACAAACTCGTCCAGTTCTCAGTCCATATTGCAGGTTTGTCTGGTGAATTAGGTCCTTTAAATGTTTCTCCACATTGCCTCCCATTGCAAGCATTAATCTGATGCATCATATAGACGATAAGATAACAGATAAGGAGTTAGAAAGCGGAAAGATTCACATTGCAGGAAAAACGTCTAAACCAACCAAAGGATCAGGGGCATCATCTTGCTTGCACATGACCCATGGCACTCCTGTATCAAGTTCCACAGCCAGTTTTGCTGCCCATTTGACATATGATTTCCCTTCTTGTTTAAAAGCTCTAGCTACCATTCCATATTCGTTCTCAATCTGTTTTTTTTTTTCTCTTGAGATCAGTAAAAGGACTTACTTCAAAGGAAACATACATGAAAGGGGAAAAGAAAATTGTAAACCTGTGAGAGTATGATAGGTCCTCCTTGAGAAGCATACAAGTTTTCCGACTTCATCAACTTAACAATCATTTGTGCATATCTCTCCATGTGATACTGCAAATAAAACGTATTTTCTTTAAACCATATATATAGAACTATTGAAACCAAATGAAGCTCACTTAATGATTACCTTGAATGGCTCATTATCTGTTCTAAAGACAATCCCTTGAACATTATGCAACCAGAAAGGAAGACCCCTGCAATGCATTTCGAGAAACCTAAAATCCCACGAATTTGGCTCTACCGTATCGGTAAATCTCAACGATCTAACGGCGGAAAAACCTTACCCATACGACCATTCACCCTGGATAAATGGTCCAATCCGAAGGCAGACATATAAGCCTTGCGCTTGTATTTCCTTTATGAACCTGACGATATCACGACGCCCACTGAAATCGAACTGCAAATCACAAATTCCATCAATCGTTCACACCTATGTTGATATTATATACTTACATTCGTCTGGATATAGAGACGGAGCGACTGACCTGGCCTTGTTGCGGCTCGTGAATGTTCCAGAAGACATATGTGTCTATCACATCGATTCCTCCAGATTTCGCCTTTGCTATCAAAGACGGCCACATCTGCGAGTTCGACTGCCATTAATATTTGCACAAGAAGGTTTCCCGCCAAATCATAAAAGCTTTCATCGGAGGTTTTAATGTACTATCAGAAACGTTTGGGGTAAATTAAGAATAAATCAGAAAATAAGAGCGCTTAGGCTCGCAAATTCCACAAGTTGAAAACGGCCAAGTCGAGATAAATTACGAAAAGACCAATTTATCCTCTCCATCTCTAACGGACTCATCAGTCATCACGTATTTCGTTTTCACAACCTGTCGCCGATTCAGTGTGCTACTGCAAATTCACGTGACTAATCGCCGCTATTGCGACGGGATATTTCATAAAAACAAGTCTCCGTGGACGTTACTAAACTTCCATTAACGGATAGAGAATATGTAGAAGAAGAAGAAGAAGCTGGAGACGGAGAGAGAATAATAACCTGAGGAGTGCTGCGAGTGTAATGGATTGAGCCAGAGAAAAGAATCTTATGTTGGCCGTTGATGATCAGCGATCGCCCGTCGTAAGTAACGTTTCCGGCGTCTCCGGCTCCGATAATCGCCGAGAGAATGAACAAAGCCAGGGAAGACCTAAACGAAGCCATTACTCTTGTAAACAGTAGTCGAATTTTCGTCGTCACTGAGATCTGAAGATTTTAGAGTGTGTTTGCAGTTGGGAGCGAAACTGTGCATGTATCTCACTTTCGTCGAATCGAATTTTCTTTCTAATTTTCCCCGAAAATGCGGTTTTATACGATGCACTGAACAATTGACAGTTAGTAAAAGCCCAATACTGGAGAGGCCCATAAATAGATGGTTTTCTTAGACTAAACCAGACCGGGTCATCCTCATTCTGGTCGTAGTCGAACCGGATTTGAAGACGATGACTTCTCATCGTCAACAGTAAACAAACCGTGTAAAAGCACGTGTTGCGCGTGTGAAATTTCCCGCACAAAAATATACGAGACTACTCTTTTTGTCTTCATCCCCATCTAATTGACCACTCTCGGATCCTTTTGAATTGAATCTCCGGCATCCATGGATCGTGCTTTAACTTCCCGTTTTGATTTTCCGTCGACTCTCTCTCCCTTCCGATATAGGACGAGTTCTCTAGCCATCACTCGACGATTCGCGCCGGTGATTGTTTCCGCGAAACGATCTCCGATCGAAGGAGTGAGTGACGAGCTGAATCTAATCGCCTCACAGGAGCTAGATCAAGCTCCCGCAAGAAGACGCGTCCGTTCGGCTTTCGTTGATTTGCAGCTGCAGCTTGATCACTGCTTGTTCAAGGTGCATTAACTCTTCTTATTTATAGCAAAGAATCTAACTAACATATAACCTCACTTCTAACCATCTGAATCTGGTTACAGAAAGCTCCTGCTGGGATCAGAACAGAGGAGGTAAGCACTAAGCAGTGATTTTTGTCTATTGTTCTGTTTTGAGAAGGAGTCAAAAAGTAGTTAGTTGTTTAAATCTTCTTATGTGTATATGTTTAGTGGTATGAGAGAAACTCGAAAGGGGAGGAGATTTTCTGCAAGAGTTGGTTACCTGAAGCCGGCGTAGATATTAAAGCTGCGGTTTGTTTTTGTCATGGTTATGGCAGTACTTGCACTTTCTTCTTCGATGGTTCGTTACATCTTTCTATTTAGAAGTAGTTTGCGACAAGCTCTTTTTTTATTATATGTGGTAAAAGTATATGTTTGTTTGTTTGTTTGTTTTTACTAGGCATAGCAAAGCAAATAGCAAGTTTTGGTTACGGAGTTTATGCTATAGACCATCCTGGTTTTGGCCTCTCTGATGGTTTACATGGTCACATCCCAAGTTTTGATCACTTAGCTGAAAATGCTATTGAACAGTTCACCAAAATGAAAGGTGGTGATCCAAACTTTACCTGTTTCTGCTTTTGTGTTGAATCTGTCTTTTTTTTTTCGGAGTTTTTCTTAAGTGGTATGGTTCTTAGGGAGACCTGAGCTGAGAAATGTGCCCCGGTTTCTGTTCGGACAGTCAATGGGAGGAGCTATTGCCTTGAAAATTCATTTGAGAGAACCGAAAGCTTGGGATGGTCTTATCCTTGTGGCCCCAATGTGTAAGGTAAATGAAAGTAATTTTTACTCGCATTTTTTTTACGCCTAGTTTTAGTTTGTTCATGTTTGAAATAAATGAACTTGTGTTGCCCCCAAGATTGCAGAAGATGTAAAACCTCCTAAGCTAGTTTTGAATGCGTTACTCTTGATGTCAACACTATTTCCCAAAGCAAAGCTCTTTCCAAAGAAAGACATGAGCGAGCTCTTCTTCAGCGACCCAAGTAAAAGAAAACTGGTACTTTCTCTTAAGCTTTTCAACAGACCACTTTCTGATGAAGCATATTGCTGACTTCTTTTCCATGTTTTTGTTCTCCGTGGATCAAAGTCCGAATTTGATGTGATTTGCTACGATGACCAAACGCGTCTGAAAACCGGTGTTGAGCTTCTAAATGCTACAAAAGACATTGAGATGCAAATTGATAAGGTTAGTTGTAGAACCAGTTAGATAAACGAAACTTCTTTTTGTGTATCATAAGACTGGCGCGTCTCTAATAAGTTCCGTCTCTTCTACGTTGCAGGTCTCATTGCCTTTGTTGATACTACATGGAGACGCAGATAAAGTCACAGATCCCAACGTGAGCAAATTCCTTCACGAGCAAGCAATCAGCCAAGACAAAACTCTAAAACTCTATCCAGGTGGCTACCATTGCATTCTAGAAGGTGACACAGACGAAAATATTTTCACCGTAATCAACGACATAGTTGCTTGGCTCGATGCCCGCACCACTCCCAAGTAAAGTGAGAGTATATATCTCCAAACTCCTATATATATTATCTGTCTCCTGAAACTCTCAAGAGTCTCTGCGATTAATTGCACAAAACAAAATTCATAGCTTACAATGAATACACAACCTTGTCCCTTGCTTGCTTAGCTAGTGTCTCTTAAGCTACATCAGCCGCATTTTGCTGATGGTAGTTTCCATCATTTAAACTACATCGCTCTCCAAGACTTATAAACACCAAGTAATTAATTATGTCGTCCCGTTTATCACGAATAACATAGTGTGGGATGAAATTTGGAGTGCGGAAATAGCTCTCGCCACTCGGCTAACAGCCTAACAATGCATCGAAAGTTGGTCGGCATGTGAACGAATGCCCCTAGAGTCGGTCGTGGCACCCACATTGACCAAATAATTAAGGTTAGAGAATATATATCAAGCAAATCTGAAAGCCCACTAATAGCAAGGCCCATTAAGTTTGTTTTGACAAAAACAGCTATAATTTAATTTAATCAGGCCCATTAATAAAGCAAACTGTCTAGATTTTCGTCCAAGCCAGTAAGCCATCGTCGACTTTGCTATTTGCTTCTTTTTCTTGCTCAAGATTTCTTCTTCGTTAGGAAAACTCCCCAAGTTACATATACACTCTGTAAACGAGCCCTAATTCCCGATGTCGGTAAGTGTTTCCCCCCCTACGAATTCTAAGTCTTTTTTCTCTTGGGCAATGATGATTGATGTTGAATTGGTGATTCAACGATGGATTTGATTGATGGGTAATGCAGATTTTCGAGTACAATGGAAGTGCAGTGGTGGCTATGGTTGGGAAGAACTGCTTCGCTATAGCAAGTGATCGAAGGCTTGGTGTACAGTTACAAACCATCGCTACCGATTTTCAGAGAATCTCCAAGATCCACGATCATCTCTTCATCGGTCTTTCCGGTCTCGCCACCGATGTCCAGACATTGTAAGTAACTCTCGTGACTATTCCCTTGTTCATAAATCCAATTGAAAAGATATTTAAGGTTTCGTTTTTGTTTTGTCTTTGGGGGCTGACAAGGTACCAGAGACTAGTATTTCGTCATAAGTTGTATCAGCTTCGGGAAGAGAGAGACATGAAGCCAGAAACTTTCGCTAGTCTTGTATCCGCCGTTCTTTATGAGAAAAGGTGTGTAAAAATCTCTTCTTTACCCATGATCAAGCTGCTTTTTTTGTATAGTTTTATGGTTGCAATGTCGCGGCTAAGTTGAATTTTGATTTTGGTTAGGACACTTATGACGGAAACTAACTGACTTCTTCAATTTCAGATTTGGTCCATACTTGTGCCAACCTGTGATTGCTGGATTGGGAGAAGATAACAAACCTTTCATTTGCACTATGGATTCGATCGGAGCCAAGTATGCTCACATCCTTTCTTTGCTGGCTCTCGTATTATTCAAAAACTTTATCTCTATGTTTTCATATGTAATGCCATTTAGTGTCGTTGGTCAGTGAGTATAGACCTAAGGTGAAACCAAAAGTGTAGTGGGTCAGTATTTTGGGTCATCCTCTGCAGCGTATATAATGCATTTGTTTGGTGTTTCTATTCGAGTTCTTGATAGAGTTGGGGTTTTACTGAAATTGATTGCTGCGATGGTGGACACGCATTGACACTTGTTCTCTCTTAACGTAGGGAGTTGGCTAAAGACTTTGTTGTCTCTGGGACTGCTTCAGAATCACTATATGGTGCCTGTGAAGCCATGTACAAACCCGATATGGTATGATCCTTTAAAATGAACTCTATTTTTTTACAACCGGATCACTGAAAACTCTAATGCTCGTTGCTAAGATCATCGGGAAAATTGAGTAGAGTTCTTCATATGTAGGAATTGTATTGTGGACTCTAGACTTGCTGGGAATAGTTGTGTGCATATTGATGCGGGTCATAACGACGTGATATCTTCGTTTGGCTTAGGAACGAGGTGTTTCAAAGTACACGCGTGTTTAACGAAATCTTTTATTTGTTAGGAATGCTAATGAAGAATCTTGGTTTGGTGTGAACAATTGTATGTATATTGCAACTCATAGATGAAAGGAATTCGAATAGTTTTCTCCCGGGTATCTACATTTGACCTAGAATAAAGGTGTTCCAGAATGCAGGCTTGTTAGTTATACTGCAATCCTGCTAGTATTTTTTGCAACAGTGCAAGTGAAGTTTGAAATTCAAAAGCCATCTTTATAAGAAGTGCAATGTGTATCGTAGCAGACTTGATGCAATGAAAATTTATATCATAACTTGACTTCGGCTGATCCTTGATTTACGAATGGGGATTTTCAGGAAGCTGAGGAATTGTTTGAGACGATTTCACAAGCACTTCTCTCTTCAGTTGACCGAGATTGTCTGAGTGGATGGGGAGGACATGTCTACGTTGTGTAAGTTTTGTTTCTCATCGTCTTCTTATTCTCACATCTCACCTCTATAAGTACATGCTTCTTCTACAATTTTCTTCTATATAACATACTTTGGTTGTGATGTTTTATCCAGGACACCAAATGAAATCAAGGAGAGGATCCTCAAGGGAAGGATGGATTGATCTGAAATCACATATCTGCTTTTGGCCAAGTTCGATTTACCGGCTTAATTTGGTTTAAGTAGAAATATCCCTCTCGGTCCTATGTATCTGTTACTTCTCTGAGACTGAATATTGTTGGTTCCTCACTTTCACAGAAAATGTAGAATAGCACTTGTTATCTTGTTCCAATACTCGATCGTTTTTAACTACTATGACCCACCCTCTGGTTTCTATTTTAGTATCGTACCAATTGTTGTCTTTAGTTTCTTCGTTAACGATGATGATGATCGTGATGGTGATGATATGTCACACCGTGAAAAATCTGCGTGTCATGTTCTGTTCGTATATGCTGGTTCGGTTCATGGCATTAGAGTGATCAAAAGTGGCTAAAACCCGCACCAAACGCGTGAAATATACATGCGTTTGAAGGCTTTAAGAGAAGCACGTGGCATGTCACATGTGCAATATTTCTAGTTGTTACACGAATATAGATCAAATCCTGCCGACCTTATTTTCTCTCGGTGGGCGGTATTCGCATAGGTGTATGTTCTACTCGGGCAATTATTAGCATGCTCGTAAATTCATGAATCCGATCATTTTTTGTTATAAATTGATGAACCATCCACATCCTGTCACGTGTCTGAATCTTCTACACTTTTGAGCTTTTCACAAAATTCATTCAACCCACCATAAGAAAAGCGGCCGAACTTTAGATTGCCGTTAGACGTGGCAAAGATCCAAGCGTCTATCTGTTAGGTGGTACATGCGGCTGAAGATGACGTTCTCTTGTGGACTCCATTTGAAAAAAATGACAAGAGTTTAAAGTTGCATTGGCATAAGTTGATAACTATGATGTGATTTTCTTTTTTTTTCTATATATAATCGGAGACCTGTGCGCAGCTAGTGTTTTACTCGACCTTAAGATTGAATGCGACGTTTTATCCTGGAAAAGTAAAAATATAGATTTCGTAATAGGGTTGTCGTAGGCTACAGAAATTATACAGTATTTACACAAACGAGTGATACACCAAATAATATGAAAGAAAGCAACGTTTAGTAATTCGAATGAGTGGATAAGAAGGGTTGTTCTTATATATACCTGAGCCAGCTCGTGTAATTATTCGAAACTTTAATCTAAGATCGAAAAGAACGAGCCCTGAAATCTAACGAAATGATTGAGAGAGAAAAATGATTAGATACGGTCAACGGTCGGTCTTCTTTCGAAAGTACACGCGTGAGATGGAACGTGTCGATTCTCATCGCTCTTTCCCAAAATCGATATACTTCGGACCGCTACAGTCCAAATAGTCTGGCGTAAGCAATGACAAAACTTACCAGCCTTATCGTCCACCACGTGTCCCACCACATCTACTTCAAATACATCCTCCACTACAGTCTAACCTTACCTCTCACTCTTATTTCCAAAAGTGAAAAAAACATTTTTACCATTTTTGTTAGAGATTCCATTCCACCAGCACAGAGCCCCTTTTTCTTGCCACGTGTCCAGGCCATTCGTCTTATATATTCAACTCTCTTTTTGCGTTCAGAAGTTTCAAACATGTGTTCTGGTACTTTCAGCTGTGAACAAGGAACAATAAGAGGGTAAAAAGGTGAATTATGATGAAAGCTGGGGCTGATATGCAATTCCCACCGGGCTTCAGATTTCATCCGACGGATGAGGAGCTCGTCCTCATGTATCTCTGCCGTAAATGCGCATCGCAGCCGATCCCTGCCCCGATCATCACCGAACTCGATTTGTATAGATATGATCCTTGGGACCTTCCCGGTACGTTTTTTTTGTCTTTTTAATCACTGAAGAAGAATAATCTGTTCCCTTAAACCGGTTTAAGAGTTAAACATGAAATATTTTCAATTTACAGACATGGCTTTGTATGGAGAAAAGGAGTGGTATTTTTTCTCACCAAGAGACCGAAAGTATCCAAACGGTTCAAGACCGAACCGAGCAGCTGGTACTGGCTATTGGAAAGCTACAGGTGCTGATAAACCGATCGGTCGTCCTAAACCGCTTGGTATTAAGAAGGCTCTAGTGTTTTATTCGGGAAAACCTCCGAGAGGAGAGAAAACCAACTGGATTATGCATGAATACAGACTCGCTGATGTTGACCGGTCGGTTCGCAAGAAAAATAGTCTAAGGGTGAGTGATTTATCGATTCGAACCGAATTTTAAATAATATGATATAAACCGGGTTTAATTTGTTAACCGGATGTGTTCATCTCAACAGCTGGACGATTGGGTATTGTGTCGTATATACAACAAGAAAGGTGTCATCGAGAAGCGACGGAGCGAAGTCGAGAACGAGATGAAACCTATCAGTGAAACGTATCCTGTGACAACTCCGACGCTAAAGTTCAACAGACCGGAAACGATCGGCAGCTCGAACTGCTCGGACCACCAAGGGGTGTCACCGGAACTCACGTGCGAGGCTGAGAGCGAATCGAGTAGGTGGAGCAACGGTCGGTTGAGTAACGCCCTCGAGTTTCCGTTTAATTACGTAGATGTCATCGCAGATAACGAGATTGTCTCGAGGCTATTGGGCGGGAATCAGATGTGGTCGACTCTTGATCCACTTGTGGTTCGGCAGAGAACTTTCTGAGTTGTCACGTGCGAGTTAGTGGAATGTATTGCCCACGCTTGTCGCACGTGTTGAATCTGCTATGCTTGAAGGCCTGAACCGGAAGGGAACGGATTGGGCCTTTTTTGCAACAATTGGGCCTTGGCTTTTCTCCTTCGATTAAAATGAGCTACACTATGTATGATGATCCGACATAGCAATACCATGGTTCTATACGATATTTGATTTTGGAATAAATTCATTTAAAATTTTTGATACGTAGTATTGACAATATTTTTCCCCCCATAATACAATAATTCAATGGATGAATTACTTCGTTGAATTGTGTAAGAAAATTGTATGAGAGAAAATATGATTATTATTATTAAATAACAAAAAACAAAAGAGAATACAGGGAAGATGGTGTTTATTTAGGAGTTGGGAGGAGAATCCGATTTTGCTGACTGAATCCGTCGTATTGGAACCTGTCGGTAAAGGTAGGCCCTTTGTCAGATAACAGTCTTATCGTTGCAACTTGCATCCAAACAAATTTTCTTCTTCTCTTTAATTACACTATTTTAATTTCGAGTGTTTTTTTGTGTGTCTTTAGTGTAATTATTTATTAGATTTCGTCACGAGTTTATCTTTCTAAATGAAAACGCAAATATGATTAGTTTAACCGGTTTGAATCAGGTTCAGTCTAGCTATGTTTCTACAAGAAGAAATATAACTGGTTATATAAATTCACAAACAATAAGATGACAAAATATTTTTATTGATGCATTTTTTCAAGACAAAAGACTCTTACATACCAAATCGACGACGACGACAAGAGCAACAAGTTTACACCCATAAAACACACAAAACTAAAAGTATGATTAATGTTTATATGATTGATTACACAAGTTAATATGGTAATTATACCCGCGAAGCAAACCATAATACTAACATTGACGCATCCAGAAAAAAGGGACCATTTATGATGTGTCGAACAGAAGTCGTACCTTGATTGTAATTGTGCGCACTTCTGAATTCTGATGCGTGTGAAATGAACTTCAAGGATTGAAAATCCATCATCCATGGTTGATATTGATGATATAAAAGTATAATACTTGAACGTTCACGTCCCATAACCATGAACTATAAAAATAGGTAACACTAAACATTTCTTTTAGTTTTTACCAGTTGTCAATGTCATTGTCTAAAACTACTGATTTGAGAATAAGAACATTGTTTCGAAGTTCTTACGGGAAAAACCAACCGTTTATTGTCTTTGTGATTATCTATCTTCTCACCAACATCAGCATGAGCATATACTTATTTACAAATTAAATACAAGTCTTTTGACATCTATTTTATTAACTGCCACTTAGTTCCCCTAACAAATTTGTAATGAATAAATTAAGAAACTAAATTGGATTGGCCTAATGTATACTTTTACCTTCGAAAACTGAAATGAACAGCAACAACAACAAAAAAACTTAAAAAGGGGAAGAAAATTGGATATCGTATTAATAAAATACGTCAAGAATAGTAAGGTATGGGGTCCAGACATATTTGTTGCGAACTGGAGAAAATGGAGACAATCAATCTCACTGGGAAGTGGGGCTTCTAGTCCATGTTAGCTATGTTTGTTGCTTTTACAACTTTCACTTTCAATTTACAACCAATCTATCTTTACACTTTATACTAATTTATTATCCATGTCTTCAATATCAATTGCATCAGAACACTTTTTTGTACCTAGTTTTTTTTTCTCTACTAAATCCGGAAGTTCATAGTTGATTCATACATGTGAAAAATTCTAAACAGTATAAAACTGTTGTCCACATGCATAGTGTTGTGTTTAATCTCGCATTTGTCAAAGCCAAATCGACAATCTCTCTTTGACTGATTAATTTTACAATTATTGAATATGTCTATGACCCTTATACTAGTAATGATAGTGCATACAAGATATATCTTTTGTATTTTTTTTACAAATTTTGTAGTTGGTGCAATAAGATTACTATTTTTGTTGACGTAAAAAAAACATATTTTTATTGCAAATAAAAAATAGTAATCCTATTGCACCAACTACAAAATTTATAAAAAAAAATATTTGTAGAAGAGTTTAGTCTTCGACAAATATATAGTTTAACAAAATTGAGGGACCGATCCGAGGATCACGCCTTGGTTAAATTAAAACTGTGAGGAGAATCTTTTTCTGCCTAGGCAAAAATTAATATTTTATGGGAGCCTGTGCTATGTGTGAGATTTTTGTTCATCCTGCTTAGATAAACACCAAAAGTTTAGGAATGATATATTATAAAGTTTATAATTTCATTTTATACAAGCATTGTGACGAGACAAGAGTGAACATCTCGTTAATTAGCAGAAGGACAATGTGAATAATTAAGAACAAGGTAAGAAACACAAATAGTGGATAGTTAGGGGATGTGGAAAGGAAATAATAACTAAGCAAATGTAAAATAAAAAAAATAATAATAAAGAGTCTGACTGTTCTGTCTTCTCTCTCTAAGCTCGTACGTTCTTCTTCTCCCTCATTAGAGGTAAAAAATTCAACATTTTTGATTCATTTCGACAACGGCAAAAGAGAAAAGCTGATATATTTTTTTGCTGGGGGCCTCTAAAATCGTAATGCTCTGGCCATAGGATTCTCTGATCCAATCTCTCTTTTTTTATATTTATACTTGTCTCTGATTCAGTAAGGTACTGCTGTTTGTTTGAATTCCCAGAAACGGAGCTTTGAAGTTGAGTTTAACATTGGTTTGCTGGTGGAAGGAGAGATGGTTTCTGATTCCGAACTGGTTTCCCGGAGGCAGCGTTTGGAGATTTGACGTTGATGGTTCTTCGGGATTAGAAGCAAGGCGGGAGGGATTTCGTCGGTGTGTAAATTTTCTAGCTTTAAAATGTAGACTACGTTGCAATATTATCTGAGCTAAAGGTTGATTTTTGTTGTTGGTATTGGATGAGTTTTATGTGATTGAGAGAATGTAAGAAGTTTGGCATAGGTGGCAAGTAAAATTGTGGAGATTTTTAGTGTATAGACTCGTCCAATATACTTTTGTTTTGTTGCCAATTAAAGTACTAGTTTCACTTCGTCTAGTGTAGGTGTAATGAAAGTCTGAATCTTTGTTGTAAAATTAGTCAGTCGATGTGCTTGCTGTTTTAGACTCACGCAAGGGTTCTTATACGTTTAGGAAACCAGAGGCTGAAGATAAAGGCGAGTGCTTATGCAGATGTTAAAGGCCTTCCTTCCTGGAACGCAGGAGGATACATTATCTTCCTCGCACTCCAGGTAGGCACTTTCTTCGATATTTGTAAACCTTATAGAGAAAGTACTCTATAGTTTCTCTTCATCCTTGCTTTCTTTTTGTCATTTTGTCATTTTCTTTCTTTTTTGCAATTGTCCTTTTGCTGAGAAATAAAATCACCGCCTAAATATGTGCAGGGAAGTCGATGCTAAAAAAATGGAAATGGACGATCCAGACAAGGCAATGGCTACGGTTGCTCAGCTAATTGAGCAACTTCACATGAAAACATCTTCTCCGCAAGACAAGGAACTCACGACAGCTCGTCTACTTGGTATTGTAAAAAGGAGAAGAGAGGCGAGAAGACTGATTGGTTCGTACGCTCAAGCAATGCCTTTATTCATTTCCATGCTTAGAAATGGGACGACTTTGGCCAAAGTAAATGTCGCTTCCATCCTTTGTGTTTTATGCAAAGACAAAGACTTGCGACTCAAAGTGCTTCTAGGAGGATGCATCCCTCCATTACTCTCGGTTTTGAAGTCTGGAACCATTGATGCTAGGAAAGCAGCGGCAGAAGCTATATATGAGGTTTCTTCTGCTGGAATTTCCAGTGATCACATTGGCATGAAAATATTTATCACAGAAGGTGTGGTGCCAACTTTGTGGGATCAACTTAGTCTGAAAGGAAAACAGGATAAAGTGGTTGAAGGGTACGTTACTGGAGCTTTGAGGAATCTTTGTGGCGTTGATGATGGTTATTGGAGAATGACGCTAGAGGGTGGTGGTGTAGACATAGTCGTGTCTCTTTTGTCATCTGATAATCCTAAAACTCAAGCAAATGCTGCTTCTCTGCTGGCTCGTCTAGTACTGTCCTTTTGTGACAGCATCCAGAAAGTATTAGATTCTGGAGTAGCCAAGTCTCTGATACAGCTTTTGGAACAGAAAAATGATATCAACGTCCGTGCTAGTGCAGCAGATGCTTTGGAAGCTCTTTCATCAAGATCCGAAGAAGCTAAGAAATGTGTTAAACATGCAGGAGGTGTTCATGCGCTCATTGGAGCCATTGTTGCCCCATCGAAGGAGTGTATGCAGGGAAAACATGGACAATCTCTACAAGAACATGCAACTGGAGCTTTGGCAAATGTGTTTGGTGGGATGCGCCATTTGATTATATACCTTGGAGAAGTATCACAATCCCCTCGGCTGACGGAACCAATTGGTGATGTAATAGGAGCCCTTGCCTATGCTTTAATGATTTTCAAACAACTAGAGAGTTCAGAAGAGATATTTGATCCAAGAGTGATAGAGAGCATTTTGGTGAAGTTACTAAATCCTCGTGACACAAAGTTAATCCAAGAGCGGATCTTGGAGGCTATGGCGAGCTTGTACGGAAACAGCAGTCTATCGTGTTACCTAGATGATGCAGAAGCTAAGAGAGTCCTAATCGCTCTCATAACTATGGCTTCTGATGATGTACGAGAGCATCTAATAGCTTGCTTGTCTCGCTTATGCCATGACAAGGTTGGAATTTGGGAGGCAGTTGGAAAGAGAGAAGGAATCCAGTTATTTATATCATTTCTAGGTTTATCTAGTGAGCAACACCAGGAGTATGCTGTTGAGATGTTGGAAATTTTGACCGCTCAGGTCGATGATAGTAAATGGGCAGTAACCGCAGCGGGAGGGATTCCTCCACTTGTCCAATTGCTCGAGACTGGATCTCAGAAGGCCAAGGAAGATGCTTCCCAGATCCTCTGGAATTTGTGCTGTCACAGTGAGGAAATCCGCGATTGTGTTTTAAGAGCTGGTGGTATTCCAGCATTCTTGTGGCTACTGAAGACTGGTGGGTCGAATTCCCAGGAGACATCTGCAAAGACACTTGTGAAGCTTGTCCGTACAGCTGATCCTGCTACAATCAATCAGTTGTTGGCTTTACTTCTGGGAGATAATCCGGCTTCCAAGGTTCATGTAATACAGGTATTGGGGCATGTGCTCTCGAAAGCTTCACAAGAGGATCTTGTTCATAAAGGATATGCCGCTAACAAAGGACTGCGGTCTCTTGTCCAGGCCCTGACATCTTCCAGGGAAGAAACGAAGGAGCAAATAGCTTCAGTTTTAGCTGATCTATTCAGCTCAAGACAAGATATCTGTGATCATCTTGCAACTGATGACATTATTAATCCCTGGATCAAGCTCCTTACAAGCAACTCTCAGAATGTGGCTAAACAGGTGGCTAGGGCTTTGGACGCACTATCCCGCTCGGTTAAGAACCCTTCTAATAAAAAGAAGTCTTACATTGCAGAAGGAGATTTTAAGTCACTCATGAAATTGGCGAAGGACTCTTCCATAGAGTCTGCAGAAAATGCAGTTTCTGCTCTGGCAAATCTTCTGTCTGATCCGGATATCGCTGCAGAAGCACTAGCTGAAGATGTTGTTTCAGCTTTCACAAGAATTTTGGCTGATGGATCTTCAGAGGGTAAGAGAAATGCATCACGGGCACTTCATCAATTACTTAAGACCTTTCCAGTTTGTGATGTGCTAAAGGGAAGTGCTCAG
Source organism: Sisymbrium irio (assembly GCA_000411075.1). Taxonomy (NCBI): domain Eukaryota; kingdom Viridiplantae; phylum Streptophyta; class Magnoliopsida; order Brassicales; family Brassicaceae; genus Sisymbrium; species Sisymbrium irio. The sequence continues at coordinate 494,569 of KE153676.1, read as the reverse complement.
TGCCGTTTTGCTATACTTTCACTCATTGATTCTCTAAAATCAATAGATATGGATAGCCCAGATGCTTTCAACGTTTTAGAAGTAGTTGCACTTTTGGCAAAGACTAAGAATGGGGTAAATTTCTCTTACCCTCCATGGATTGCCCTTGCCGAAGTGCCATCGAGCCTGGAGACTCTTGTGCAATGCCTTGCTGAAGGCCGTACTCTTGTGCAAGATAAGGCAATAGAAATATTGTCCAGGCTTTGCTCTGATCAACAATTTCTACTCAGTGAACTTATAGTTTCAAGACCCAAGTCAATTGGGGTTTTGGCTGATAGAATAGTAAATGCATCCAGCTTAGAAGTGAGAGTTGGGGGGACAGCGCTGCTTTTATGTGCTGCAAAAGAAAACAAGCAGCTGATCACGGAAGAACTTGATCAGTGTGGTTTCTCAAAGCTTTTGTTACATGCCCTAGTTGATATGATGAAGCACAATTCTAACTGTTTTTCTATAGAAAACGAAGTCCTGACACCTAAAGGTTTTATGGAAAAAAATGTTTTCCAGGATACAGGTGGTTTTTATTTCCCTGATCCATCGAAAATCTTGGGTGGTACAGTCGCATTGTGGCTGTTATGCATACTCTCTTCCGTTGATGCTAAGTCAAAGCTCATTGTCGTGGAAGCTGGTGGACTTGACGTGCTCTTCGGGAAGCTTGCTAGGTATACTTCCAGTCCTCAGGTAAATGTTTCTGTTTCGTACATAAATAATTTTATCGTTCCTCATGGGTATGCCTTCGTTGGCATCGAAATAAATTAGCCAACTTCTGAGTTGAGTCAAGAGAATGTTTTGGCCTTTAGGGCCTTCTCATAGTTGAGACGTTCTGTTACAGACTTGCAGTCAGAGTTAAGAAGTTATCCCTTCGTTATATCGTTTCAGACTTGTCAAGCACGAATTGTGCATCTTGCCGTTGAATCACACTGCTCTAAGTTTCTGTTAGCTTTGACTTGATTCTTACTTTCCCCCTGAAAGTAATTTTGAGCTATTTTGTTTTACCAGCCTGAATTTGAGGATACAGAAGGCATTTGGATTACCGCTCTCCTCTTGGCTATCATGTTCCAGGATGACAACGTGTCCTTCTCTTCAACGACGATGCGGATCATTCCAACACTTGCACTTTTGCTAAGATCTGATGAACTGATAGATCGGTATTTCGCTGCCCACGCAATGGCTAGTCTTGTTTGTACTAGGAACAGAGGAATAAATCTGACTATTGCAAACTCAGGTGCTGTTTCGGGGATAATAAACCTTCTTGGCTATGTGGAGTCAGAGATTCTGAACTTGGTTGCGTTGGCAAATGAGTTTTCGCTGGTGAAAGAGCCTGATCAAGTCATTCTTCAACACCTTTTTGAAATTGAAGATGTGAAGCTTGGCTCCACTGCACGCAAATCTATCCCGCTGCTTGTAGATCTCTTAAGGCCAATTCCAGATAGGCCAGGAGCCCCTCAATTTGCCGTCCAAATCCTGATTCGCATTGCTGATGGAAGCGACACAAATAAATTACTAATGGCTGAAGCTGGAGCTGTGGAAGCTTTAACGAAATACCTTTCTCTAAGCCCTCAAGATTCAATGGAGCACACCATATCTGAATTGCTTAGAGTATTATTTAGCAACCACGAGCTTAGACAAAATGAAGTAGCTCTTAGTTCCTTGAATCAGCTTATAGCAGTTCTTCGTCTGGGGTCAAGAAGTGCAAGATACAGCGCCGCTGGGGCACTAAATGAACTCTTTGATGCTGAAAACATCAGAAATTCTGAGACAGCCCACCAAGCTGGTCAACCATTGATGGACATGCTCGGTACTGTATCAGAGACTGAGCAAGAGGTAGCTCTATCTGCATTAATTAAACTAAGTTCAGAAAATACTTCGAGTACAGCTCTTCCGATTGACGTTGGAGGAAATCTGCTGGAAAATGTGAACAAAATTTTATCATCTGCTTCCGCTTCGGAGGAGTTAAAGATAAATGCTGCCAGACTTTGTTCTGTTGTTTTCTCAAATAAAAACGTCAGGACAAGTCCATCCGCCTCCGGATGTATGAAGCCCCTGATAACACTTATGCAGTCTGAAAGAAATGCTGCAGTCGAAGCGGCAGTTTGTGCTATTAAGATATTATTGGATGACGAGCAACAGTTAGAACTCGCGGCAGCTCATGACATCCAGGAGCTTCTTGTTGGCTTGGTTTCCGGAACAAATTATAAGATTATTGAGGCTAGCTTATCAGCTCTCATTAAGTTGGGGAAAGACAGAGTACCACGGAAGTTGGACATGGTGGAAGCTGGAATAATTGATCGATGTCTTGAGCTACTACCTGGAGCCTCAAGTTCGTTATGTTCCTCTGTTGCAGAGCTGTTTCGAATTTTAACAAATAGTGGAGTAATCGCGAGAAGACCAGATGTTACAAAAATTGTCGAGCCTCTTTTCATGGTCTTGCTCCGATCAGACTTGACCTTATGGGGGCAACATAGTGCCCTACAAGCACTTGTAAACATTTTGGAAAAACAGCAAAGCCTAGAAGCTTTTGGTTTTACACCCAGTGAAGCCATCGTGCCTCTGATTTCATTTTTAGAGTCTTCCTCTCAAGCTATCCAGCAGCTTGGCGCAGAACTTCTGAGCCATTTTCTTACAATGGAAGATTTCCAGCAGGACATCACAACACAGAGTGCTGTTGTTCCTTTGGTCCGGCTTGCTGGAGTTGGAATAGTGAGCCTCCAGGAAACTGCGATAAAGGCACTGGAGAAGATATCCGCTAGCTGGCCTAAGGCTGTTCTTGATGCTGGAGGTATTCTCGAGCTATCCAAGGTTATTCTTCAGGAAGATCCTCAGCCACCTCTTGAGCTGTGGGAATCAGCTGCTTTTGTTCTCTCCAATGTTCTGCAGTATGATGCAGAATGCTTTTTCAGAGTTGAACTATCAGTTTTAGTGAAGTTGTTGTTCTCGACAATTGAGAGCACAGTGATGCTGGCTCTTAAAGCATTGATGATTCATGAGAAGAACGATGCTTCAAGCACCGTACAAATGGCTGAGCTTGGTGCAATCGATGCATTACTTGACCTCCTGAGATCTCATCAATGCGAGGAAGAATCGGGAAGCTTACTTGAAGTAATATTTAACAACCCGAGGGTAAGAGAGTTAAAGTTATGCAAATATGCGATAGCACCACTCTCTCAATATCTGTTGGACCCTCAGACAAGATCAGACCCTGGCAGACTTCTTGCTGCGCTGGCACTTGGGGACCTTTCGCAGCATGAAGGGCTTTCTAGATCCAGCGGTTCTGTTTCCGCTTGTCGGGCACTCATTAGCGTGCTAGAAGAACAACCGACAGAAGAAATGAAAGTGGTGGCCATCTGTGCGTTGCAGAATTTTGTGATGAATAGTAGAACGAATAGGCGAGCAGTTGCAGAGGCGGGTGGCATATTGTTAATTCAGGAGCTATTGCTTTCATGCAATGCAGAAGTTTCTGGGCAGGCTGCACTGATGGTCAAGTTTCTGTTCTCCAACCACACACTCCAAGAATATGTCTCGAACGAGCTCATAAGATCATTGACGGGTACTTTACAATTTAAAAGTTATGATTGCAATCCTATGTCCCTGTCATTGTTGCGCTATAGTGCTGGAGTTTCCGCAGGTTCTTTGTTCCAGATTTTTTTTAATATATATTTGATGATTTCCTAATGGGCAGCTGCACTTGAGAGAGGCTTGTGGTCTACAGCAACTATAAATATCGAAGTTTTGAGAACCTTAAATGTGATTTTCTCCAATTTTCCTAAGCTCCGCGCCTCAGAAGCTGCTACGTTCTGCATACCTCACTTGGTCGGGGCGCTCAAATCTGGTGTTGAAGATGTCCAGGGATTAGTATTGGATATTCTCTACTTGCTAAAACATTCATGGACAAATATGGCCATAGATGTTGCAAAGTCTCAAGCCATGATTGCAGCTGAAGCAATTCCTGTCCTGCAAATGCTGATGAAAACATGTTCTCCTAGCTTCCACGACAAGGCAGACAGCTTATTGCACTGCTTACCAGGTTGCTTAACAGTGAACGTCATTCGTGCCAACAACTTAAAGCAGTCCATGGGAACCACAAACGCCTTTTGTCAATTAACAATAGGAAACTGTCCTCCACGGCAAACTAAGGTAAACCTTATGCATCCCTAGGAGGAGGATATTCTCCACTATACGCTCCGCCATTGCCAATAACATTTTGAGACCCTAACATTTTATATGTACATGATTGGTTTTGCCTCGTTTCCTCTAGGTTGTGAGTAATAGAACTTCCCCTGAATGGAAAGAAGGATTTACTTGGGCATTTGATGTTCCCCCCAAAGGACAGAAGCTTCACATCATATGCAAGAGCAAAAGCACATTCGGAAAGGTAACATTGTAGCAATGGGTTCACACTGTCCAAATTGCAAACTTGGAATTTGATAATGATCTTCGACATGTAAATGTTATATCAAGTTGGTTGGGATTTTTCTAACAGACAACACATTCCTTGTCTGCAGACAACTCTAGGCCGTGTCACTATCCAGATCGACAAAGTCGTGACAGAAGGAGCGTACAACGGATCTTTAAGCCTGAATCATGAAAACAGCAAAGATGCTTCTTCCAGATCACTGGACATTGAGATTGCATGGTCCAATAGGACAACGGATGATACTCTTTGAGGAAGAAAAACAACCCCATCTTCACAAGCACAATACACTTTGTCTAATGCTCCCAATGGCTTGGATTGTGGTAGTAGAAGATCGAAAGCAAAGTCTGCAGCAGATGTATAGCAAATACGTGTATATGGTTAATGAGTAATGGTGTGTGGAAAGGAAACGTAGAAGCAAAGAGTTCCTACGTAGCAAGAAACAAAGTCTTTTTGTATAGTTTACGTCTCTTCTTCTTTTCTTGTCTTACATGTATTGACTGTTTGTATGAAACTCTTTCGCTCGGGGATCAACTAAGCAGCACGAAGTGCTCTGATTTCTGTAGCGAATTTTAAAAGTTATTTTACCAATAATTTGCCTGATTCCATACGAGTTTCCTTGAATTTATATTTTTGTTCAATAATGTGGTAGAACATATATTGATCAAGGAACTCAAACTTTCAAGCAAGCAGGTTAGCGAATTTAAAAATTTATATTTTTAGTAATCTACATCTGCACTGAGATGAGAGGATAACAAGGTGGCATCGAAACTCTTTCATAAATAGTTAAAAGAAGGAAAAAAAAAAGACAATCTTTTGGCCGCAACCGCCATAAAAAAATGTACATAGAGACTAACTTGTTGAGTTAAAAACCAAATCATATAAAGCTACTACTGCCGGGTTTCCAAAATGGAATAAAAAAACACAGGTTTAATTTGCTGCAGCAACCAAGGCAGACCGGGCGTGTGTGAAAGTCGAAATGATAGCTCCAAGCTGCAGTTTGTCATTGCATCCAAAACTCAATCTGTACCTGTAAACCCATAAAACAGACTCATTATTAAACACAATGCTAATACTCTCTTTCCTCTATACATTCAAAGTTAAACAAAACAAAATATGTACTAACTCGATGTCTGCCAGATCGTTAATCAGTTGAACTCTGACATCTGAAGGCATCTTGATCTTAAAAACAAACCTGATGGATAGGAGAAACAAAAAGTTAGTTCACAGATAACACAGCAGTAGAACCAGCAACCAAGTATATCACTCACATGGTAACCTCTCTGACAATATCAACAATGGCAAGCCCTTTTCTCGTCTTCATTTCTGATATTTCTGCAGAGAGTGAGAAGTAACAATCAGGAGTAAGTACCATGGTATCAATAACTTAGTAAAGAAAATAAAAATATCACTCTCAGTAATGGTTCAATACTTTGGTAGCTTTCACCAAATGATTCATTTAGAAGCCAATGAGATATCTGCTCGATGTCCTTTGGCAATGGGTTTCCGGTGCAGAGGTAAACCTCTTCCTCTGTAATTTTCTCTGACGCCATATGCGTTGACTGCCCTCCACACACAGAAATCCGTTAGAAATTCTTCTTCTGTAGATTTAGAGTTGTCAATTAGGAGATAGAAGCAAAGGGAAAAATTTATAGAACCTGCAAAATGTTCATGGCTTTTCTCATGTCTCCATTGCTCAGCCGTACAAGAGCAGCCAAACCACTCTCACTTACATCAAGCCTAGTCCATTTATGAATAAACGAAGCACAAAGCAAAAATCGTTAACAAAGAGAAAGGGTGGAGAAAACACACAGCAGCAAAAAAAGTTATAAAAGATTGAGATAACTTTTATACTCACCCTTCAGCTTCTATGACATGTTTAAGACGTTGACTCACATGAACAGGATCAAGGGGGGCAAATCTAAATCGGGTACATCTGGACTGTAAAGCTGGGATGATCTTATTGACATGGTTTCCGATGAGCGCGAACCTAGTACTCTTTGTGTATTTCTCAATCACTAGCCAAATGTTTAAGAAACAGAAGCACGCTAAACATGTTAGCTAGTGCCCTACTTAAACATAAGAAAGAAATCCGAGAGAGCTACGACGAATATAAAGTTTTACCTCTACGTAGTGCAAACTGAGCATCTTTTGTCATGGCATCTGCTTCATCTAGCAGAACCAACTTTACCGAAGATTTTCCTCTGCAATCATGAATTCGAATTTTTGCTCTTTGATTATCCACAACAAACTTGCAACACGAAAGTATATCTTATTCTTCTACTCAGCATGATGCTACAGCTAAACATAGCTACACCCATCGCATTGCATTTCATTTTATGTTGATGTATCCAAATGCTCATCATTGTGATAAAAAAAAAACCCACAAAAACGAAAAACTCACAAGGAGAAGCTCTGCGTGCTAGCGAAATCTTGAATCTGTTGCCTCACAACATCAATGCCTCTATCATCTGATGCGTTAAGTTCAAGAATCATATTACGGTACTTGGGCCCATAGAGTTTGCGTGCAACGGCTAGAATGGTGGATGTTTTGCCTGTACCAGGAGGACCATACAGCAAAAGATGGGGCAACTTGTTCTCGTTGGTCAACCTATCAACTGTTGACAATAAACCAAAACAAAAGCTTCAGTGAGGAAAAGGTAAGAAGCTAATATCATGCACTAGTCTCTCAACCCAACTGAGAAAAGAAACATCACTTTCAATTCACCAACAAAAGCCTAAGTCTTTCAAATACTTTAGGTAATTCGAAAACAAAAGTCCCAATCTTTAAACCCACAATTCTACTATACTAAATCCCTAAAATTGGAGAAGAAACCCTAAATGTTGGAATTAGAGGGAAAGAGAGTGGGGGTGTGTAAGTTAAATTACTCGTATCAACAATGTCACGATGTGCTGCCACGTCATCGAGCGATCGAGGTCGGTACTTCTCGACCCAAGGCGTCGCCTTGCTCTGCGGCGGACCACTAAAACCGGCGACGACGTCTTTGCCCTTGTTGCGAGGCAGATTCTCGTCTACGTCAATGTCCATCGCTGATGTTATCTCAGTCATCTTCGCCGCCGACTAAAGTAATTTGCTTCACTCAGCCCCCCCGAGTTTCACTCTTTCTCTCTCTCTCTCCCGCCAAGCTCTACTTTTTGAGGTTTCCTTCCGCCATTGTCGTTGTCAATTTCCCTTTGTACCCTTGAGAAATGATGTTATTACTGGGGCTATTTTGGTAAAGGTTACACTTGACTTTGAAGCTTCTGTTTTTTTATAGCAGTTTTAAAAAAAACTCTGATGCATTATGCTTACATTTTGATTATATGATTACATTTACATCTGATCATGTACACAAGAGTGCGAGTGAGTATCCATATTGACAAAAAAAATCACAAAAACATTTTATCTTCATCACTAAAACTCTTGTGTGTCAAAGCTCTCCATCTGGGACCTTTTTGTTGCTCCTAAAAGAATAAGCTCCTGAGAAAAGCTTTCCTATAAAACCAAAGCCTCTTGGATAAATCTTCTCCGACACAAATCCTGCAGAGTCGTGATTCAACACCCTGTTAACCGGAGAGGTAAAAGGAAGCAAGAAGAAGACAAGAACATATTTATTATTGGATGTGATGGAAACGGGAGAAACAACAACAAGCAAGCAAGAAAGAAAGAAGGGTTCACAACTTGGGAAGCTTGTCACAGTCTGAAGGAGTCCATCCAACCCTCTGCTTCTCATTGTCGTAGATCACCATTATCCCTTGGAAGGATATGTCTATCACACACACACATAATAGGCCATAAGACATATGTTGTCAATTGATGAACATAAACAGACCAAGAAGATATCTATTTACTTACCTCCAATGATATTGTAGTTATCAAGACCGGTTTCACTTCCGTTTAGAATCCCCAAACATACGTTTCCTTTCTCCTGAACACCCAAAAAGAATAATCAGACTCTCAGTCTCAGCCATGGATTTTCATTGAGACTACAGGTCATTTCTATATATACGTGACTCACAGTGATAATGAGATATGATTCAGGTGGAATCTGAAACAGCTGACCATTCTCTTGACTCCCAAATCGTAAAGTAATCATCCTGAAGTATTTCTTGACATCATGAACAGATTTCAAAGGTTTTTTGTCTTTCCAACACACTGGTAAGCTTTTATCATCTTCTGTGTCCAAAGGCTTCCCCTCCAAGTCTTTTCTTATCTACGAGAGATACATGCACGAATTAGTCATAAAGACGTGGTTAAACAACAACAGGTGAAACTAATCTTCTTTTCTTTCAGAGAAGAAATCGTCTCTTACAAGACCGAGAACCGCTTTGTATGCTTCGGCGTTGAAGTAAGTGTACTGTTAAGCACTCAGACCTCAAGGTGTCGACTTTCCTTGAGAGAGGACTCACCAAACCAAGACTTAAGAAGCAATAGAACGATTTGCAGAAACTTGTGGAGGGAGAAACAGAGTATGAATGTGAATATTAAAGAGAGGAGAAGCTTAAGAACAGGAGCACACACACAAACTTTAACCAGTTCACTCCCAAAAGGGTAGCTACGTCTGGCCGAGACTTAGCTCGGAATCCACTAGTATTCAGAGAGAGATTACAACAAGAGATTACAAGCAACCCATCTTATACCCTTCACTAGTACTAAGACTTGCTCTGTACCACCTCTTGTGCTGAGAAAACTAAGAATAAAAGCTTAAACTTATCTAGTTTTCTCTACTCTCTCAAACTCCTTAAAAGTACTACAACTCTCTCTCAAAACCTTCTACTTACTTATATAGTAGAACACTAATAGGTTAACCAATGCTGAATTGCCGCTGCACCAAGCAAAGAGGAAGTCCAAACACGAAACACAGAGGAGCGAATCCTGCTGCAAAGTTGCAGACCTTCCATTTCGAGCAAAGACATAAGCAAAATCTTCTATGTGGAAAACCAACTCCCTTTAGCACAAATGAGGAAGTAGCCGTTTCCCAATTAGTAAGTGGTCCCAAAAGGTAAACTGAACCATAGTTAAGTCAATACCATAGTTAGACTTCAACTTTGGGACCCACTTATACTCAAAACGCAATAGCTTGATATCCAAGATATCACATTCTTCACATGTACGAGCTTCCACTATGGAAAATGAAGTTAATGCCTTTGACACCTGTGGTCTTGTCGTTAAAGAGAAGCTCTGCTGGTCCAGTCATGTAGTTTTTACTAAAGAACAAACAACAGTCGCACCATGAGTTTCAACTTTGGAATAGTAAAAGTTTAAGTGATAAAGAAGATGGATGCTCACCTAGGTGAATTAAGAGCCAATGAAGTCCATGTAACACCAGAAGAAGGAACAAGCTCATCTCCGATAGAGAGAAAGCCTTTACCATTATGACTTAAGCAATGCACAATCACATTCTTAGTTGCCCCCAAGGAACTAAGCTGTGATGAGATGCTTACTTTCCCTCTGCCGAGGCCAAGGATTCCCGCTGTTGGAGGAGGTGGGTGCGGACCAAGGTTCTGCTGATCATACCCACATCTGAAAAGAGAAAGTCATTCAAGGATCAGGATAACAAGCACGATCGCCAACTTTTACTGCTTATGAATTCAAAAGTGTGAAGAAAAACTAACCCAAATGCCAAATGGGGATGAATAGTGGAGCTATTTTCGAGTCTCAGAGGGAACTTATCAGTAACGAGAACACCAAGAGACGATGCTTGATCTGAATACCCAATTTCATAGTCACACTGATCGTCAGGGTTTAAACAAGGACTGCTTCCGGGAAGGTCTAGGGCAGAACACAAGGGGTGTGAGCAAGGCAAAGTGTTATGATTGGGCTTGTACTGACTATCAAGGGGCTGCAAAGAAAGAGATATATTATAAAAAAAAAGACCTGTTGCTTATCATGTCACACACTACAAGCACATCAAGGTTATATACATACCTTTGTGCAACCTTTGCAAGAAGTGTGAGTGAGTATACATATTCACAAAAAAATCACAACAACATTTTGTTTTCACCACTAAAACATGTGAAAACATGATCTCGAACCATCCATGGCTTCTTTTACTCCTCTTTCACTAAATATTGTCCATTCTATCACAGTTAAGCTCACTGAGTAAAACTATACCTTCTGAAAACGTCAATTTCAAGCATTTCTCAGCGGTCATAGACTTCTTGGTTTTGTCACAGGTTCCATCCAAGCTCCTGCACCAGATCTCGATGCTCCTACCATTTTTGACACCACAATGCCTATCCAAAACCCAGACTAACTCTGGTTTCAGACAGAACAAACTCAGTGTTGGCATTCTTCACTCTCCTCACCAAACTCGGTGTTTGCCTACCACCCACACTAAGTTTGAGGGGGGGAGGGGGGGGGGCTGTCAAAACAGACTAAACTTTGGCCCAAAAGCCCAACCAAATTTGGCTGTCCAAACCACCCAAACCCAGTTCAGTTCCTGCTCAGTCAGCAACATGCAACACGAAAGAAGACAAACTCAGTCAAAAGCAAAAGTAGAATGAATTCAGCCAAAACAATGAACATGTAAAAGAGGATTTGGATTCATCTACAGCTCATTAAGTGAGAATGGCTAATAGGTTTACGGTGTTAAGAGACAACGTCGATGACTGACTCTAAAACCCTTATGTAAAAGCTATAAATAGCAAAGCCAATGTAACGAAATGTTTAAGAGAGTGAAATCAATAAAAGACAAGTTCTTACCTCTTCACCTAAGTTTCTTTCTGTTTTCAGTTGCAGCACTTTGTACATTATAACATATATATGGTACTAACCAATAGAAATATTTCTCTCCAAGCCGAGTTGGGTCCACTGTCCAGTTTGCTTCCAGCGATCGCAAAGAGATTCCATCAAAAGATAACTAGGAAAGAATACTATAGAGTCAGATGGTAATTTGCGAGTAATTGCTTCCAATGTTTTCCCGAGAGTATCCTTCAAAGAAAAATAGAGCATTAAGTTTTGGGAAAGAAAAAACAAACACTAAACGTTGAAAAAACAATATGCATTACATGGAATAATTTGTTATAACGGTTAGATTATAAAACATTACTAGATTTTGACCTCCTCTTCAGAAACGCGGAAATATATTTTAAATAAATTTTAATTTAAATATAATGAAAAAATATATTTTAAAGTTTTATATATTTAATTATTTTTGGTAAAATATTTATATATTTCAAAGTTTAAAATATGTGAAAAGTTTTATTTTTAGTATATGCATATCATATAATTTATTAAATTTTAATATGTTCGTGAACATTTTTCACGGTGTCTTCATTTTTCTATTTTCTACTTTGTAAAATTTGAAATGTAGAATGTATTGGTTGTAGTCGGATCATAAATTTAATTCACGCTATAATTTGTTTTAAAAATTTTATAATCAAAATGCGTTAATTAATCATTTTAACCGTATTTCAGTAGTCAAAGTTATTATATCAACTCATTCTTTAACTTTTTTTACAGTGGTCTTAAAAATTTACATGTTTGATAGTTAAACCTACAATATACATCAGTTTGTAAAAAAATAATATTAAATGCAACTCATCTACTATATTATCGAATAACATAAATATTGAATAATATATAATTTTAACATTTTATTAAATCAAAAAGATATATGTGTAATTCTTGATATTATCAAATTTTAGCAACGTCAAATATTCATTTTTAAAATTTAAATTAATTACTATCAGTTTGAATGTTAATTGTCATAATATTCATGTTTCATATATATTAATAATTTGTATTGTAAGTTATTTAAATTATTTTTACCATTTAATTCTCATTTTAGTTTTATATATTAAATTTTATTTTAATAATTGATTTTAATATTTTGATTACTATTCACGTTTTTTTTTTTGAAAAAAATGAAATATATGAATTTTTTTTTCTTTAGATTGTGGTATATCTAAAAAAGTAAACATATCTTTATATTTAAATCTTAGAAGATACTATAAGATTTTGTTAATAAATTAAATAATAATTGAATTTGATCCTTTTACCATTAATGGGATTTTAAAACATTTAGTAATTTCAATGGCACTTTATATAATATACTAGAAAAATAAAAGTTAATAAATAGTTGTTCTTCTATTTTAATAGTATAGATATAATATTTATAAGTGTTTCCAAAATTTTGCAATTAAAGGCAGATTCTTTGAACTAAAATTGCACCAGCCCATTTAAGAAAATTTTGACATAATAAAAATCATACCAATAGTGCCCACTATTGCCATTTTTTATGTATTTAGATTGTATGTATTCATTTTTATGTATTTAGATTGTATGTATACATTGGTAACCTGAAAGATTTGAGAATGAGATCGACTATACAAAGACAGGATAAAAATATTATTGATTATAAACTTGTAATTACATATTTACCTTGATTAAGTCATGAAGAGTTTTAAACTCTGGTCTAGTTATTCATGTCAGTTGATTGTTCAAGCCTTCAAACAATGAAGAAACGATAGAAAAATTAAACAAATCAAATCAAACAAAGTTTAAATTTAGTAGAGCAGACATACTAATTAAACTAGGTTCATCAAGGTCAACCGAACCAGCTTCTCTAGCAGAAGCTTCCAAATTGCTGTAAAAAATCTTAAGACATATTTGATTATATATATTTAGATATATGTAATAGATTAATCAATATGAAATTTATTGAGCTTCATCAAATGATGATTGATCGTTTCAGATATTTCTCCAATCTTCCTCACAGGTAAGGATTGAGGGGTAATTATAAGGACAGAAAATCAATTCTGCCTGTTGGAGGGAAGTCCACACAGAATAATACGGACAACCCTCAACAGCTTTTCCAGCAGATACAACATCCTCAATCTCATGACACATTTCCTTCTTACGAGTGATCAGCTCTTACGGGTATTGAGTAAAGGCTTACAGTGAGCAGCATTTGCTAGCACTTGGCATTGAGAATCAATATTAGAATGCCCATGTGCATCATCATTGATGCAGTAATGTTCTCTTGAACCCAGTATTGCCATTTGTGCTCTGTAGGAAGATTTTTCACGGTGATGATACGGTGGAGGAGAAAATTAAGAAGAACATGTGTCAGTCACTTAGCTATGCGTTGCCAGTTGGATCTATTCGGAGTCGCCCACTCTTAACTGGATGATCATTATCGGTCACCTAATTCGCAAGTGAAAGTTACACGCTAACACTATGAATAGTCCTTTTATCTTCTTTTTGTCAAGCAATTTTATTCATTAGGTAAAAAAAAGGTAAAAGGACTATTCATAATCTTAGACCATCTCCAATGATTCCTCTCATTTTTTCCCTCAAAATAAGTTTACACTAAAATAGGTCTGTGTTTTACTCCAACTCATTCTCTCATTTTTTTCCATCAAAAAGGAATATTCCATGTATATTTTTTTATCAACTTTTTAATTATTTATAATAACACCTCTTACTTTATAAAATTTAAAATTACACCAAATTATTTTAAATTTTCAAATTTATACCAACATTTATAACTTTCATAAAATTAAATATTTATTATATTAATAAAAGGAAAAGTAATATAAATGACAAAAGAACAATATTAAAATTTTATTTAAATATTATTTTTACTATATTTTTAATGATATTATCTGTTATTT